>JAUTDX010006980.1:0-15410 GCA_030844895.1 Ambrosia x helenae | reverse complement strand
CCATTTATTACAACAAAATAATATTTTTAATTAACTGCAAATGTTATTTACTCATTACTCCTAAATTACACTAACACTGTGTTCCCGAGTTTCATTTAACGAAAGAAAAGAAAGGATTTGTAAGGATGTTTGAAAAAATTGTGTTCCATAGTTTTTTTAAAGAGAGAAATGGAAGGAAATTTTGGTTCATTTCCTTCATTTTTCATCCTTCCAAATTAGAGAGATTTGGAAGGAAATGCTATTTAAAATTCTTACTTTCATCTCCACTTCCTTCAAACTCGGAGAACACACTAGTTAATTAAATATTTTCTTTCCAGTCTCTTTCTTTTATCTCCTTAATTCTCTTTCCCTTCTCTTCCTTCATTTGTAAAACTCAAAACATAGCGTAAATCAATACAAATTTGCCTTATGACATGAATTAAACATTAATCTTCTCCTAATGAGGCAAAAGCATCTAACTACATACACCAAAAGCTAGAACGACGAGTATCAAATATCTAGTAACTCTCGTTTCCACTGCTAGTTTTTCTAGTTGGTTGTTTTTTGGTTTATATATTTTGTGGCATTCCAAAAAAATATGTTTACAAGAAAAAATTTGTTAAACCATATAATATTTATAAGATACCGATTAAATTACACAAAGGGCTGTTTGTTTACCTCTGAATCAGTCAGAGGTTGGTGATGTTTTGGTTGCAAAAAGCTTGCCCTTTGAACTGAACCATTAAGACTTAATGGTTCAGCATTGGTAAGATGATGAATGAAAAACAAGACGGATATACCCTCTACTGCTTCCCTCTTTTGTTCTCTGACGATTGACGAAGCCAACACCGTTTCTCTTTTCTGTCGAGCTCCGTATGGTAGCTCCGCCGCGACTCCGTCATGCTCCTCCCGTCCTGGTCACCGTCCCTCCACTTTCTCTCTCTCCATGCAGTATGTGTGTTGTATGTTTTGGATTGTAAAATGAGAAAATATGATAGTTTTGGGTTTATGAACCTGGGTCTTGACTCTTGAATGGAGATGATGAAGATGATAAAGAAGGTAGGTAGATGGGTTTGATGATTTAGAATATTACGAAAAATGGAGGAAGTGGTGATGTTTTAATGTAGTAATAATACTAATACTAATAATAAAAATCTCTACTTCTCTACTACCTTATTAAGGAGGAGAGATGGGTAAGAAGGTAATTTCACCATCATTTTAAGATGGCATACAAAAGGTCACAAGGTAAACAACTATATTTTTGCCAAATCTTTCCCTTTATGCCCCTTTGTGCAACATTTGATTACAATTGTACAAATGACTAATGCAAGTCATCTCTATTATTATTATTATTAATATTATTATTATATTATTATTATTATGCATGTATGACGCCGTTAAGGGAAGCTACTTGCTAGGTACTTATTCTACAACTGATTGGTTTGTATGGACAGTGTCAAGGTAATGAACCACAGTTCACATGTATTAGTGTTCACATAACATTTCACTCGGGTCAATACCTATATTTTGCATGTTCTCTCTATATGCTTTATCTTATAGATAATATTGTTGCAAAAGATTTGTTTATTCTTTATTTTATTTTTGTTTGGTATGATGACAAAGATTTTTCATTTCTTTAGGTGATCAAGATGCAAGATGCTATCGTATATGAGTATAGAAGCACCAAAATCATTTATTGAGCTTGAAAATTACAGTTTACCATTCTCTCGAACCGATAAGAGAAATATATACCAATTTGCATTTGGTGGTTAGATAATAAAATTGTCCTTTGAAAATTGATATATTGTTGAATTAGCACATAAATTTTATAAATAACATAAGCGAAACTTGTAGCGCAACGAGCAGGGCAAAAACATAAACACCCGCGGCAACGCGCGGGCATTTTTACTATAATAATAAAAGGAATGGGGACGGGTAAAATAGTCATTTTACACACTCATTTCAGACATACAACAAAAGACCATTACTGTTTTAGCACTTTACTGCACGTTACTGGTTCAGAAACTTTTACTCATTCAGACCTCTTACTGATTTAGCACTTGCCAAACAGCCCCTAAGTTATGCAAGTCAATATATGTTCCTTTCCACCAATTCCGCCTCTCTTACCCATCCATATCTCTCCCTTTGTGTGCATGTGTGTCCTTTGTCCCCTCCATGCAAACCCTAGCTCCCATCTTCTTTTATTGTTGCTGAGACAAAGAACTTAATCCAGTAGATCTTTTAGTCTCTTCAAGGGCCAAAGGGTAAGGCCCCGGTGATAATATTCTCACTCGACTAAAACATGGTCTAATAGCAAAGCCATGATGGCTAATTTCTGGCAGGCCCCTACAATCTATGAAGCCCAAGTTTCCAATTTACCTAATGTTTTTAAACATGAATTTTACAAATAGCAATTGAAGTGATTACTCGATTAAATATCTATATTACATTACTAGTAGGAATGCCCGCGCGTTGCGGCGGGTGCATCCTTATTGTCGCCTTGTAGTTGTTGGGTTTGTGGTGTGTGTATGGGTTAGTGGATCATAAAATCACATAAGTCATAAAGTATATCATGACCCATTGCAAATGTATTGTCATACAATGGTTATTTTACTTATTCGGGGCCCAAAGCATTTAAAATATTCTCGCGGATGACCTCGTTGTGAGTTTTTTTAACTTTAAACATACTTGTGAAATGTAACGCAATTGTATGAATTATATAATTCGAATATAAGTATCATTACCTTGTTATACAAAGATCAATATCATAACACGTGTTTTGTTGCGTATGATCCGATTCACCAACTCTGCATAACGAAACATAAATGTCAAGCCGATGTATATCCATTTTGGTGGAAAATAAAATCAACACATTGTAGCGTAAAAAGTAATGTCAGATGGTTAGATAAACCAACCACATGTAAATATTTGTATTAGCCAGACACATAATACAGCTAATTGTTAGAATGCAATTTTGTTTTAAACATTTTCGTATATCAAGTAAGATATACGAAAATGTTTAAACAGTGTTTAATCCGTCACAAGCTGTACGTATTTAGGCACATTACCTTTTTGGTTTTGTAGGTTCGTGACGTTAGGCTTGTAAAACTTCCTGGTATACGACATTCGAGGTGTAGACCCCGGGGTTTGCAAACGTCTTTGTTGGTTGAATCAAGACCTTTGTGTTTCCCTTGACGTGCCCCGTGACAATGCAACGTATAGTTGGCTATGTGAGAAGACGGATTCTGGGAGGTAAATATCGACATAAGGATTGTTTGGCCTTGTGACATGTTTCATAACCATACACTCCGCACCTAAAAAATACATAGCAAAATATTACTCATCGTCCCACTCCTCCATGCCAATATCAATGCCAACATCTCTATGTTTTTCAATCATACCCATGCACCACCATCAAGGTAATCATCTCACTAAAACTGCTGCAAATTATATGCACTTTCTTGCTGTTTAATCTTTATTGGTTTCATTGGTAGGTGTGTTTTATTACCAATCAAACCAATTGCAAGCTTCTTAGATCAATCAACTTTGTCATTTTGAAGCCTCTGGTCAACTCGTTCCTAACCAACTTCTTAATATCTGTTCATATTTGTGCTCTATTCATTTCCTTAAAACAATTTTGACTTTAAAAGTCAAATGGTTGAGTTTTTTTTGACTTGCAAGATTTTCAGAAATTTTATTTTTCTGATACAAAGTTTGTAAATTTATTACAGTATGTTACCATCTTGAAGCGGGTAATTGGTTAATATTTTAGTTTGTGTTGAAATCCATTTTAATTTTTGCAGTTGAATACACAATGTTTGACTCAAAAAAGTCAAAGTATGTGTAGTTATTTTCTTGATTCAGTGGTATTACTTGCATTTATGCTTCATTTCTTTTACGGGGTGTTTGGATGTGCTCTGATGTTGATTATTACACCTTTGAAATATTAGTTGGACTGTTTGGGTAGCTTGATTGTTATTCTAATTATTAGGGATTCAAAGAATTGGTTATTGTTCAAAACCCTCTATTAGATAAATCTCTGTATTGCTTTATGCCTATTCTAGTGAGAGCATTTTGGTTTTAAACGGTTTACGTACTTCACATTGGTCGCAACACCGTCAGAGGGCAGGTGGCTATATTGACGGGTCAGACTGGTTCGCTGACATGCAAAATGGGTTCTGATTGAAAACGGGTCAAGTGTTTGGCACTATGGCCAGGCTGACCTGCAAACAACTATCTTGCTTCTTTAAAAAAAACTAATGGAATAATTAGTGATAATCACCAAAACATTATTAATCTGAACTTGAATCTACATGTTTCAGTCGACCATTTTAACAACTGTGTACTCTCCAAATATCCTTTTGAAAGCTAGACTTGCTCTAATCTTTACTATTAGTCATAAACTCGCGATATGTAAATCTCACAGTATTAGGTTTTTAATAATGCCCAGATTAACAATTGTGTACTCTCTACATATCCTTTTGAAAGCTAGACTTGCTATAATATTAAAATATGCAAGTATCCGAAATAGTCCGAGTTATAAACATTTCCTCACGAAAGAAGCACTTTCTGAGTTTCAATGATAGGAGAGAATTGTATAATTATTTTTCAAGACAATAGTTCTAAGACTATTATGATTATCTTTATATATTTTAATATGCTTTAACAAGCATCATGCGTTTCCTGAGCCAGCAAGATTGCATATGAACCTTTGACTTTTCTATTTGCATGCATGTGAACACAGATATATATTCATCACAGGATAGATGCATAGCTAGCTAGGTATTATATCATATAAAATATTAATCAAGCATACATTAATAAACATTTATTGATTGTGACTTCTTGAGTTAAAAAGCATTGCCCAAAGTAACAATTGTGTATAGAGCATTGTTAGATTAGAAAACTGACTGAGTGCCAATTCCTAACTTAAAAAGCGTTAACTTTTCCATTTAGACAATAAGTATGACAATATAAGGTTATGGTGGCAGCAGGGAATAGCAGGAAGGCGTACCTGGTACGTCCAAAATTTTTGAATCCGCAAACGAGTGTTATTTTCTAACAGATGGGAATCGTTTTATGAATTCCTTGCATAACAATTACAAAGCATTATCATTATCATATATTCTTAAAAGAGGAATTAGTTGTAAACAGTAGTTCTTTAGAAGATTTTTTGGTAATACAAGTGCTATATAATCATCATTGTGAATTTAATCGTTCAGGTAAGCATCGTTGCTGCTACATGTAAAGGCAATTCGGTATTTGTGCTTAATATGTATTGAACCTCCACTTTGTATCTGTCACCTTAGTTTTAAGATTTGTACAGGTGGCTTACAAACTGTCAATAGTTGTGTTTCATAGTATCATATATAATGTATAGTCATATTTAATTACCTACTTTATTGTACCAAAGAAGTATAGGGGCTTGAAACATATCTTAATATTGTAACCACCTGGTGCAGCAAATAGTTGAAGATCTATTACCCCATGTTTTGCTATAACTTAAACCTAAAGCATCGCCAAAGGAAGGGGTTGTACCAAAAGTTCACTATGAGAGCAAAAAAAAAAAAAAACATACTCAGTTCAACCCATCCACTCTTTAAAACACTCTTTTTCATGTTTAAAAAGTATTTATATGCAAAATTTTAAAATGGTCATACCTATAATTCTAGGGTTGTAGAATCAACATCAGCCTAATATGTTTCTCAAGTCAGTATCATCGTCATCACTCTTTATAATGAGTTGGCAATCTTCTATATATCTTACTCATATGTGTCCTCTTTTGATCAACAAAGGAATGAAGTTACCTTAGTCTAGTTGGCTTGATGATTATCCATTATGATCTTCATTCTTCAATATCAAACTCATGCTCCACAATTTAACCTGCAAAATAAGTTATTTCAATAACCCAGTGAGAATTTCAACTTGTTTGCTTATGAATATGTCGCTCAAAGCAAAACAACAAATTTAGCAAATCAAATGGATACAAGGGATCAAATGCTAAAGAAGAAAACGAGCAGCAGAACTGAATGAGTGTTACCCCGGGCACAAAATGCATCAGCAAATTTCGATACCTGATTTCAGAGTGACTGATGAGCTAGGACACCCACTACATGCTCCTTGCATTTTTAGCTTCACAACTTCAGATTCTCTGGCAATAAACACATGACAAATTTAGATGGGTGAGATCCCATATATTAATTGAAGCAAAGAGCACGCGAGTAATTCCTACACCAATTGCATAATATGTTTGTTAGCTCAACGATCTAGCCATCAATTCCATAGAGGTCATTTGCCAGTGGTGAACTCACAGCCGTACGAGTATTTGGGAAGTCTGCACTCCCAACTTCCATCACTGGCTTCCTGTGATAATAAAATTGACCAAGAGGCAACGTTCACGTAAGATTATAAACCAAAAGGGAATTCAAGGGATATGAAAGATCAGCTAAGCGGAGACTTACCATATAGCTTCTTCAGTTGCAGGGATCTCCCCTCTCTGAACATGAATGAAATCAAAATAACAAAATTAGTAGGGCTTAAAGTAGTCTCCAGTTGTAACGGATGAGGGGATTCAATTGCTGAAATTGAAGTTGGCATTTAACTGAATGATAGTAGTCATAATGGGCATTCAATCACTGGTGAATGAGTCATTGATTATGATGACTTAATGTACGTACTAAAGTAGGGGATTGGGTGCAAAGGTTGCATTAGTAATTTGTACAATTGGTATTAAAAGTTATACATGAGGGCATAAATGGAAGAAATGGGGTAAAAAATAGAGGATTACACTTGTGCCTTTTGATATGCCATCTTAACTTTACCAAGTTGGACATATTTGTCCATTGCTCCCTCTTTATAATGTAGTAGAGATAAAGAGGGAGAGATGGGTAAAAAGGTCCAAAATGTCAAAGTTAAGGTGGCAACTTAAAAGTCACAAGTGTAATTCTCTAAACTTGACCACTTTTTCTTCCTTTTATGCCCTTGTCAATGCATTAAGATGCTTGTACCATGTGATGCATTAAGATACTTGTACCATGTGATGCATTAAGATGCTTATACCATGTGCTTTAACAATTTGACATCAATAATACTAGTGGTAGTTACCCGCGCGTTGCCGCGGGGCACGGTTTACACATACTCGTTGCCCTAGGACGCGATATCACTATGTTGGTACCGAACCAGTACCATTACCGAAAGCATCGATCTTGAAAAACGGCAAAAATTGGTACATGTAAGGATACCTAAAATGATAGGTAAGATGCTGCACTGCCGGGGAGCCTATTTCGTTGAGAGTTTAGTGGGCATTAGAGATAACATTATGTAATTGTTGTTTATAGAAATTAAAGTTGTAGTTACCCGCGTGTTGCCACGGATGCGGGCTACACCCGTTTATTGCCATGAGACGTTGTTTGAAGTACGTAACATGGGCGATTCACATTAGAAAGGGGGCGGTTCATGTCAGAGAATGGACATTATTGAAGTGTCCCTTCTTTAATATTATTCGAACTGATTTTTAGTCTACGGCTCGTGCGGAACAACTGTGATCAGAGGAGAGATGGGTAAAAAGTCCAAAATGTCAAAGTTAAGGTGGCAACTTAAAAGTCACAAGTGTAATTCTCTAAACTTGACCACTTTTCTTCCTTTTATGCCCTTGTCAATGCATTAAGATGCTTGTACCATGTGATGCATTAAGATACTTGTACCATGTGATGCATTAAGATGCTTATACCATGTGCTTTAACAATTTTGACATCAATAATATTGTGCATTTAACATTAGATTTATTGTTTGAAACTCTCCTCACCATTCATTGGACTTTTAATTGTAGTCATCAATTGAAGAATGATGGTATCCTTTCAATGTCCTCAATTCGGTTGTCCCTCACATTTATTTAATGGTTGATTCAATCAACCTCAATGATGTTATCCCTGCTACCTCAATGTTCACTTTGATTTGTGCTACGATCTTACTTTCCTTGATTCCGGTATGTAATTAGATTATTACATTTGACTTTTACGCTTGTATATGTTATTTTAATCAGTGTTGTCTTTGAGTAACAAGTGTTGAGCTGCTAATGCTATAATCTGTTCTTAATCATGTTGCTTTTACTCTGTAGACCCCTTATATTTTTTATTTAAATTCTCTTAAATTCTCCTTTTCCGCATGCAGGTCAACATTTTGGATGAGTTTCTCATACCATTGAATGAGTTTTCTCATACTAATTTCTTCTTGTTGTGTGAGTTTCTCATACCATTGAGTTTCTATTATTTATTTATTCATATTAATTCAATTAGTTGTAACAATCTTATAAATATAAAGTAATCGTATTTCCTACTTTCTTGCCTGTGCTCTTGTATCATCGAGTCTGATGGTGCCACAAAAGGCAACCTCATTCCCAGGCTCTTGTGCCACCGAATGAGCATATGCTTCTATAATTAAGTATTGTTAGTGTTAGGAGACTAAAAGAGGAGCTCTTACATTTGTTTTATGTAGGTACACATCTGCTTTAGGGTTGTTCATGAGCCGAACCGAGCCGAGTCAGGCCAAGCTCGCGCTCGGCTTGGTTATAAACCGAGCTGGCTCGGCTCGGCTCGGATTTAAAACCGAGCTGAAAATCAAAGCTCAAGCTCGGCTTGGTTTTAAACCGAGCCGGCTCGGCTCGGCTTGGTTTGGCTCAAATTTAAAAAGAAAAAAAGAAAAATGACTTTCAAAATTCAATAGTTTAAAATATTATTCAATGGTTCAAAATAACACATTTAAAATATGTTCAGTCTAATACATTAGAAGCTAAAATCAAGTTCAAGCAAATACAAAATGAGTCTTAAATTATAACGGAATACAGTATAAGTTCATCAACATACGAATTAACTTAAGTACTTGGATCAAAATCAATATTCAGTTTATTTGAATAACTTGATTACTTGTAACTTCAATCTCAAGCACAAAATATTCATGCTACTATTACCAAATATTAAATATGTAACATATTCCCCATCTTTTTAACATTTTTATAGTATATTATATGTATATAAAAAATATATATATTAAAAAGTAGAATTATTCGAGCCAAACCGAGCCAACTCGGCTCGTTACGAACCGAGCCGAGCTAGGCTCACTTTCTAACCGATCCAGCCAGCTCGCTCAGTTTCAAACCGAGCCATATCGAGCGAGTTTTTTTCGAGCTAAATCCGAGCGAGCTTCGAGCGAGCTCCAAGCCACGAGCTTTTTGGACAGCCCAATCTGCTTCACATTTCCTTTTATATGTAATTTCCAAAACTTGACATTTCTTGGTGTTTATGGTTCTTTTTTGTTGCCACAATAAGTTTGGACATTTATACATCCTATTTGTTTTTCTAATGAGCTCATTTAGTTATCTTTTGGCGTTGGGATTCATGATCTAAAAGAAAATTTGTGTTGCTGTTCTGTGGTGCCCGGTGTTTGGAGATTATGCCAAACCAATTAAACATTTATTTGTTAGGTGTGGTTCACTCGATTGTTTTTGGGCCGGAGTTTCGCTCTGGTGCAAGATTCCCATGGTGAATGCCTTCGGTTTTGGTGACTTATTTGATCTATATGCCCATACGAGGGGGTCCACAAAGTTTACAAAGGCCCTACATGGGATGGTGTTGACAACGTTATGTTACGTTTGGAGGGCCCATAATGACGTGGTATTCAAAAGTGTGCCTTGTTCCATCTAGAAAAGCGTTGCGGAGATTAAATGTTTATGTTTTATATGGACCAAAACTCGGTCTAAGTAGGCGACTCTGGACTGGATTATTTGGAGTTCTTTTAACTTATAAGGTGGGTGGTAGTTGTTATTGTTTTGGCTGGTTCTATTTGTTGGTGGTGTAATGTTTTTTCCATGTTGGTTGCATATTCTTGTTTAGTGTCCAGCTAACCTTGGTGGAGTAAAAACTTTGTAAACGTGCTTTTGATCACTACAAGTCTTTACATTCTTATATTTGTTTTATTTCATGTACTTCTTGCTCTAAGTAGATTGATATTTGTTTGTTTTTGATTGACAAAGGTTCTCTAAGACCAATGATTTGTACTCATCTTGCCATTAAAGTATTCATCAACGGTTGTCCAAGTGAAATTTACCGTTATTAATTGACAACCGAACCAACCAATTGTTCATAACCAAATAACCGTAACCAAAATAATCAAGAGTTATTTTTTTTTTTTTCCAAATAGGTCCCATAATCATTAAAGGAATTTTGAAGTTTCAAACCCATTTAGTTATTGAAAGTTTTTTTTTTTTGTAGCGTAAGGTATATGGGTGTCGGTAATAAACAAAATATATGAAACCAAACATGGAACGTGCAACAATAAGAAAAATAACCCGCAGCAACGTGCGGGCATTCCTACTAGTTTTGGAGATAGCTAATGAATTTACCAAGCAACTATATATAACACAAATAGCTTCCAACTTCATTCCATTTTTATCAAGAAAAAAAATCAATGTAGAATTTTATAGCTGAAGAAGATGCACCCATCAATTATCAAAAAAAAATATATATATTTTAACGACTCTATATTTATCAACACGTCTAAAAACTCACGACATTCATTTTTATATATGTCAATAGGCTTGGCAAGTAACAACTTGATTGGATTTTCTTTTTAAATTTAGAATAAACATTTTCTTTGTTGTGAGATAAGACTTAAGGACTATAAGGTCCTAGGTTCGAATTTCACAAGGGGGTTTTTCTCATATTTATGAGTTTCCACCTGAATTATTATTATATTGTTCAGCACTGTGGTAACCACCACTTTTGTGAAAAAAAACTGATTTTGTTTTAATCATAGCCATCCAAACTTGTCAGTTATTCCTGAGATCAAATCTCATCCACAATAATATGGTAGTTATTCCATAAATTTGGCAGTTTCTTTTTGTAGGGGTGGTTTGCAAGTTGCCCCTTTTATCGCCGAGTTTTCTGCCCACTTCTTCTTCTTCTAGGTTGTTCTATCTTCTATCTACACAAGCTTATCAACGGTTTTTCTAGGTTGTTCTATCTTCTATCTTCTCAAAGACCATGAAAAAACGTTCTCTGTTTTCCCCCTACACCTGTCATGTCTGATTCATTCTTTCTCGCTCTCTCTGGAAGAATTATCTTCTCTCTGTGGCTATTTGGCTGCTTATTTGTGTCTTCTCTTCTCTACGCCTAAGCTTAGATCTGTTCGTCGGAACCCTAGATTGCCAGCGACGGTGTGTGGTCGTGTCTGATGTCGTGGTCGCCGTCAGAGATAGTCACCAGGCGCTTTTACCGGGAAGGCGTCTTCGATGATGTTCTTAGCCCCCATGGTGAGAACAATTGTTTTTTTCTTTACCTATTGTAAATAATTATGATGAATAAGTGGGGTATATATAAGTGGATATGAGTTTGTGATATTGCAAATCAGTCTTCGGCGATAATAACAATTAAAAAGAGATTAAAACAATGAGAACAAAGCTCCTGAAATCAACTTAACATGATGCTTGGAACCTAACCTTTGTATTGTGTAATAGTGGTTGAGGTTATTGCAAGGATGTCTCCTTGCGATGGTCGTAGTGTGTGGTTTTTTTCCCGTGTTATTATCTTCTCGCCGTTTTTGTTGTCTTCATGTACGGAATTGACTTTACCAAGTAGGCTCCAAAGGAAGAGTAAGTAGAATAGGCAACTTGGTAAAGTGGCGTGTTGCAGCTCTTAGATCTACGTCACAAACTGACCCGAAAGGTAATTGGCCTTCGTGTTTGGTTTTCGCCGGTTTTATATTTATGTGAATCTTCCATATTTTTTGGTTCAGGATATAGATTACCTGTTGTGTTGAAGTTTTTTTACTTAAACCTTACACTAATGATTTTTGCATTTATATTGCAGGCTTTTTGCTGGTACATTATGGTTTTCTACATGTTTTGCTATTTATTTTACTCACTTATACGATCCGCATAAGGTAAGTGTAATTCTTGATGAACAAATTCATAACAATCTGTTAAGCTTATTAGACTACCATTTGTAGTTGTGGTATGTATACTCACTTTGACAATTTGTGACTTTGGAAATCGATAGGCAATGATGACATTCCGTTTGTTGCCATTGGTACGGCCGTGTCCGTCAGCTGTGATGGCAATCAATATATTGCAGCCGGCTGCCGCGTTACACGCCGTGCCTAATTTTGTCTGAGCCTTCTCATCACTAGCTACCAAAGTTCTACAACATCGATGGTAAGGTATTCGGATCCGTAATCGAAGAACGATGCTGTAATATCCGAAAATTTGAGAAACTCTAAAATAATAAATATGGATTTATTATATCTTATTTTCTTAAACAAGTTTTAGTTCATGTCGTGAAAGCAATCAATGCGCAACAACGTGAACCGAACAATGTTCTTTGCCAAATTGTTACTTAATTATAAATAACAATAATAATATTACAAGATAAATATGGTTAATATTGATAATTGATAAACCATAATTCACATTGAATGTATTTATCTATAAGGTTTTGAACTAACTCGATTAATTCATCCACCATGTGCGCCACTATTTCGTCAATTGAATTTTAATTCATCTTATCAACTTGTTAGTAATATATGAGTGAAATAAATGTTTGACTAAATTATGGGAGAGCACCTATTTTTATATATATGAAACCATTTACTAATTATGAAAACCAACCATTGTTTCCTCTCATAATAATATAGCACCCTTAATCCACGCTTCGCCATACCGCCTCTCTTCTACGTCCATGCGGCACAATACCGGAGACCACCGTCATTTGTTGCCGCTGTCGTGTCTCAACCACGTCGGCCCATCGTTGGACCAGATCCATCAGCGCTGCCATTAGCCCCAACGAAACCATTCGTTGTCTCCGTCTCCTGACCCGTTTCCGATTAGTCGCACCAGCAGCTACCTGTCATCTCATTAATCGACGTCTGATCCAGGTTAGCAAACTGAGCAGTCTTCCGTTTTAGAAACGTTTATTGGAAGTCTAACTCATTTTGATTTTCGGAGATTTCGGACCATCTTGATAATTGAGTTTTGTTAAACTGTTGTCGGTCTAACGAATTTATGTTTATAGTTTTCAGCCAAATAGTTTGAATTTCACTAGGGATAAACCATAAATATTTTGAGTACATAACTACGTAAATCAAAAATCCTTCCTGACCCTTTTTGTTTTGGGGCTAGTCTTCCCAGATTTGGCCAAACTCCAACTTAAGTACTTTTATTTTATATTTTTGGGAGTGACTAAGTTAACAGTTTTGGATGATATGGTTTTAGTGTTCCATGTCATACACTCATGGGGTTGGCTAAACTTTAATTGAGTAATAATCCTATGATAGCCAATATGATTGATAAATTTTCTTCATGTCACGAACAACCTGAAGCCAAATTTAGGATTTGTCAAAAGTCAAAGTCAATATATATGATTACATTAGGATAATGCAATTTCTTTACATTTGTTGATGTAACCATTTAAATTACTGATAAATAATTAACAAAAATTACCAGTCTATTCTAGTAATTCATTAGTGATCCGAAGAATTTCCATCTCCGACAATCAACAAGTCAACGAATCCTATAATGAAATTTTATATTAATAACTTTAATAATGATATATAGATCCACGTATCAGTCGGGGACGACCTATCTTCCTTTTATCGCTTTGATTCGCTAAACCCAAGGTACGGATTCTGTTTTCTTTTAATCATAGTATAACTTTCGTTTCTTCCATGTGTACGGGTTCGTTAGTCGTATCATCATAGTATAAAATTCGTATCCGTTACTTTGTAGTATCGGACTTACGTCTATGTTTAGAGTCTGTTTGTCATCGTCTTATACGTATCATTGATTTGTATTTGGTTCGTTATTTGGGTCGGTGTGTATTGGTTAATTTGTTGTTAGTGTGTCATAGCATGCCATACCTCTTACTTGTACTCATGGTTGCATGTTCCAGTTAGTGTCATTTTTAGTTTGCCTGTAATTATTTACATGCCTTAGCTTTTGTACTCTGTCACCCGAGCAAGTTTTGTTTTGACTTGTCGTTGGGCGTCAGCGACATGAACACTTTCCGTGACAGTGCGTAATCAAAATCACGGCGTCTCTTACATGGTCCCTTAGAGGCGTATGGATATATCCTAGATCTGTTTCTGATTTCTGACTTCTGATATATGTTTGAGTTTGTTTTGTGGAGATTGGAATAATGGTGTACGCCAACGCTCACCATCTCATAGGTGCATGGACTAGCTAGCTATGTACCAGTTTGTAAGTTTGTTTTGGCTCGTGGGTGCTTCCGTTTGACGTGACTTAATTTATTGTTATGAATAGTCCACTAGTTTGATGTATGTATCTGTTCTGATATGTTTCTGGATTGTTCTGCTTCGTATGTTCTGATTATGTTCCGTCAAGTATCAGGTTTTGCGTTGGATAATGTTCATCATTTGTTTCGATACGAGTTTGGTTTTCGAGTTTGAATAGAGTTCGTTTTGTTTTCGTACTCCCTTTCGTATGTCACTTCGGTCTCGGTTCTATTATGTCCTGCTTTTTCCGCTGCGCTGAATTTACTTGTACTGTTGATTCCTCCGTTACTGGGCAATTTTTGGCTCAGCCGTATTTTCTTTTGTTGTGTTTTCTTATTTGTTTCGCAGGTAATATGGATTTTGGGGAATCAGTGAAGAGCGTTAAAAGAAGTTAAACAAGCAGTATTCATTAATTTATTTCTACATCATAATAAATGGTAATTAATGTTTTAATATTATGGATTGTTTTTTGTTTTGATATCTGTAAGAGTGACACGTCAGCCCTAGCCGGTTGGGGTGTGACAGATGCACTCTTTAAAAATGTTGACGTGTCAAACGTTAGTTGTTTTCTGGAAAATAATTCGCGATGCTCTATGAAATAGAGTAATTACATAAAATAATTTCACGTATTTTAGCATCAATACAGGTGGTTATAGAGAATAGGTAAACTACGCTCCAAATTATTGTTAATTTTCACATATTTTTAAATCTTTCTCATTAGGTCTTTCTATTTTTCTAAAGTTTACTACGTGGTCGTGGGTTTGAATCCCATGGACGGCGATTCTTTTCACCCATATTTATTCCAGTGTGCTTTTCTAACCGGGTTAAATCGAGGCTGCTATCACTTTTTTCCAGATTCATTCGCTTCATGATGTGCTCACGATGCTTTAGTGTTTGTTTATATTGTGCTATGATTTTCTACGCCTATGGGTTGGCGTGATTGCATGTGTTTGTCCGAGCATTGTGTCTAGGCTGCCTTGGTTGTTCGTCTAACCTGTATTGAAATAAACAAATGCAGCCAAACATAAAAGGTTGATGAACCTCAACATACCAACTGTGTCTGTTTTTTCAGTTATTAAAAACCTGACGCGATTATTGAGGTTTTAAAGATTTCATATCCAGTGAATTTTCTGAAAGATTCGGTGCAATAC
>JAUTDX010000709.1:0-140322 GCA_030844895.1 Ambrosia x helenae | reverse complement strand
CCATTTTCTACTATTTCCTTGGCAACAATATCTAAGGGAACATCTACCCATATTGAGATACATGTCTCAGAAGTGACCTATATCATTCAGTAATATAAATCATGAAAGAAAACAAGTACAATTTTGGGAACCTTTTATTTTAGCATTGAAAGAATTAAAAGCTCAAAACACGTACAAGTTAGTTGAGCTTTGGACAGCGCCATCTCCAGCAGAAACAACCAAGCGCCCCATTGATGATAATTGCCTCAACACTTCGTCTGTAAGTTTCTTCATCAGTTACACAAGATATCATTTGCAAGGGACAAATAGTACTCCCTAGTCCCTCCCTCCAAAATAAGAGACCACAGTACAAGAAAAAAGAACACAGTTTTAGGAATGTATTATCTAAATGCTAGATGTAAATTTACCCTTTTGAAAATACACAAATCATTGTCGAATGTACACATAATACAGTTTTGTGATATGTGTAGAAGTAGTCATTCTTTTTGTAGCAGACTAAAATAGAGAAGCCGATGGATTTTTTGGGAACGAGGGAGTTATATAGTTTCAAAGAAATGTGTCTAACATTTGGAACACCAGAAGTAAAGGTGTCAATTTCGACCCATTAATTAATGGACTATGTCGATTCATGTTATGTTTTATCTCTTAAACGGACAAAAAAAAAGTTACCAAAAGGAAATGGGTCAAGTGGATAGAAAGTCACTCCCAAAGTGTATTTTTCGTGCATAAATCATCTTATATGATTGTACTCAAAATATTAGATTCTGCTAAAATAAACATCCAGCCCAAATGTACCAACCTATACAGATACCCGATTTGACCCAAATCCAGCCCAAAGCAACCAGCCTGACCCACCAATTTTCTACAGAAACTGGACTGCTTGGTAGAGGCATAAGTTTAAGAGAGCAAGATAATGAAACATCACCTCTGATGCACGGAATCCAGCTTTATCCGTATTAAGAAATTGTTTTGCTGCAGCTTCACCACCAGCAGCTTCCACAACCAAATTATCACTGCATTCAAGCTACCATGTCTTCAGAACAATCACCTTTTTTTCAAGTATAAATAAAAACTGAAATATAGCATAGTTACCTGTCAAAAAAGTAATACCGAAGTGAATCCGCCAGAAGCTTCCCTAAACTTGTTTTCATAGTGCTGTTTATACCTGGTAATTTCTCAACAATATAAAGATCCTTTTCCAATATAAAAAAAGATTTCCACAGAACGGTAGGAGAAAACAGAAGTTACCAACAAGATATATGGAAGTTCCTTTCAATCCAGGTGATACCTCCATTGCCTTCTTCTGAATAGAGAAACTGAACAGTTACAATAATATCTTATAAACAACAAAACACAAATGGTGCTGCTTTTTTCATGCAATTATTTATCATTTCCATGAAAACATTAAAAGATGTGAATTCATCTTGAAGAGAATATTAAATTTCAGGTCACAGAGACTCGAAATCACCTTGACAGCCAACACGGGATCAATCTCAAGAGCCTGAACTGCAGAACCTTTAGTGCAAGAAGATGTTAGGAGTAAAAATGAAACAGGATTGTTAATGTTCATATCATATAAACTCAAATCAAACATAACAAAAAACTCTGCAGCTATCAACGGTCGCACTTTTAGACCATTCGACGAATTCAATCTTGGCAAAATGCACACAACACTTTCAAATTTAACGAGTGCATCTATATAATAGCTAGATAACAATTAAAACATATCAGCTATTTTTGTCAGTGAAAGAGCTCTAAAAAGACAAGGAAACATCAGATAAGAAGTTAATATTGTCAAACAAAAGCCACAGTTAAAATTCACATGAAGGGAATTTAGTCGAGCACTTGGTGTGCAAAGATAACTATAACAGAAGTACAGAACTAAAACACACCCAATCGATTAGTACCTGGGACACCCTCGTCGAGAAGGGAGCAGGAGGGTGTGAGGAGTTTGCGAGGGTTATTGAGAGAAAGAGGGGTAGTGTAACTGTTAATGGAGGTTAGAGAGAGAGATGAAACTCCATTGCAATTGTGTACAGAGTAAGAATTGAAGGGTTTTTGGAGAAGAAGGTCGCAGCAACCGGCTGGTGCTTGAATTATCGCCATTGTTGCCACCTCCAATCCAATTCAATCCAAGGATGTGATATTATGATGATTTACTAGCTTCAGCTTTGCCTTTCGTTCTATCCTTTCTTTTTTAATATTCAATCCAATATAAAACACATGTTTATTTTTAAGGAAATTACGAAAGTAGACTATGTTTACTGATTAATTTCCAAAATACAGGAAATTATCCACTTTCCAAAACTATGAATCCAATAAGCAATTGACACGTAAGACTTTCGGTTGGGATGACTACCACTTAGCCGTCCAGGCGTCACCATACCAACAGTTACTTTTGGGTAGGGACGAACACATATAGCCGAATACCGATACCGTCCTGTCCCGATTCCGATTTTGTACCAAACCAAGGGTGTTCGGTATCGGTACCGGTACCGGTACACACAATTAGAGGTTTTCGGTTTCGGTATTATCGGTATCAGTACAGGATCGGTGTGGTATCGGTAGTTTAAGGTAGGTACCGTACCGTACCGTACCGTATGTGTTCGGTATCGATATCAGTATTAGGTTTAGGGTGTTTTCGGTATCGGTTTTTTCGGGATCGGTATCGGTTGGTATCGATACCGTCCCAAGCTCATCCCTACTTTTGGGTAGTGAAAATCATAACTTTAAGACTAGGGGGAAACTATAGCTCAACACGTAGCAACTAACGGTTGTATCAGCGGCCTATCCATGTCATAAGCTGGTATAAACACATCGGATTGTGGGGCTGAATCAATCGGCCACGTGTATGAGTTAGCCAACCTAGTTATACATTGTTAGGTGGCTCATGTTTATCGGCTTGGCTTGCTATGTGTATTGAGGCTAGCCGAGGAGTTAGCTATCTAAATTAGTCGGGATGGTACAAATTGCGTTTTGTTATTTTTCTTAAAGTGCAATGAAAGATAATTAAAAAAAAATAAAAAAGATAGAGGTTAGAAAGTGATAGATGTTAAAAACAAAAAGAGAAAGAAAAAAAATAATACATAATTTGTACTCTGACTTATTACCCAATTCACACATTTTGTCTGTTGATGTTTGTTGGGATGAAGATCACTTCAAATCATACATGCTTTGATAATTTGAGCCCTTCGAATCAAACAAACTCGATAATCCGACCTATAAATCCATGTCACACGATTAGTTAAACCGTGTCATTTGTGTCATAAACAAATTGTTTGTGATGAACCTATAGCATCAACTAGTAACTAACATATATAACCGTGCCATTAATGTGTCGACCTATACTGACCCGAACCAAAAACCCTAACATCTTAACCTTCATGTCACGACATGTCATTTCAAAAAGGTTGACATAAATTATAGGCTTTAGCATCATGGAGAAAAGATTCTTAGTATAGAGCATAGTAGGGACCGTTCATACCACCAACATTCCAAAGATATGCTCTTGTATAAATAAATTCCTCGCCCATGCGAGGGACATTCAACTTTAGCAACTACTTTGTATTTGCTGCATATTCTTCTTCCCTCACAGTTATTACCACATGTCACAATGGAGTATGGTCAAGAGGAAATCTCCCTTCTCACTATGACGAGACTAGCAATTTTTACTTGTCCAATTCAAAAAGGTAAAAACTCGGGCATGACATGCATCCTCTCTAGCAATGTTGTAAATACATTTCTCTCAAAGGCGAGAGGGTGGCCATTCAACTCTAGCAACTACTTTGTATTTACTAGATACTTTTCTTTCCCTTGCATTATTTATCCTATGTCAGGATGGAGTTCGGACATGAGCAACCTCCCATCTCGCTATGACGAGAACATTGGTTACTTGTGCAGTCTAAAAAGTATAGACTCGGGCCTGACCTTCATCTTCCCATTGTCGAGCTCCAAGTCTAGTACGAGTATATTGATATACAACATGTTTCATTTCTATTTGGTCCAAATTAGGGTGTCAATTGTGTTGAGTTTTGTGACTTCTGTATTGGCATGACAGTCGTGTGAACCATCGAACCCAATCACAACCATATATTTTATTTGTATTAAAGTAATCAACCATAGACGCATAAATAATCGTGTGACATGAACAAGACCCATTTAGCTAACGAATTAAAAGGGTTGATGTGTTACAAAAAAGTTGTAATCAAGTTAAAAACTTGTTACATGGTTTGATGGGTTTGTATTAAATTGGCTACACAGGTTGTAGTCTAGTTGTAAATTTGTCAAATGGTCTGATTGGTTGTAATAAATAGGCTAAACGGATTGTAAACGAGCTGAAGGATTAACTTGTATAATTAAACATGTTAAATATGTCAACTTAAACATGACCTATGAAATTAATTGATTCAAACATGACCCATTTATGTTTTATGTTACATGTCACTGTCCAAAATATTTTTTATGTTTGTGTTGGTCTCAAACCTCAGTAATTGAAACTAACTCAACTTCATTATTTTAGGATGTTACCAAAACTAATTATGATCCACATATAATTTGTTTAATAACCACACCAAGTACTCTGTTTAATAACTACAAGTACTAAAACTAAACTAACTAAATAATAATTAATTTACAAAAGAAAAAAAAGGTTGGCTTGAAAAATCAAGAATCTCTATGATGTGTGTTAACCAAGACAGCCACAAGTATTTCATCATATTTACAAACCGTAACAGACGTGTCCCCAACTACAATTTCCACACACATCAGCTTCTCCTGAAAGAATTCATTCAATCAAAACATTAATAGGTCTATATGTAGAATGGTTATCTTTTTTCAATTAGTCAAATTTTATCTTTGTTTCACAAAAACCAGTTCTCGGTTAAATTTGGTTAGGAACCAAAACCAGCCCGTATTTGGATCACAATCCGATTCGGGACTGAACCGCTTCCAAGCCAGAAGGACTGGTTGTGTTATTTTTCACTTTTCTGTTATAGTCTGATTTCAACCAGACTAACACCCCTAGATATAACAAGCAAATCGGCATTGAAAATACCTTAGGTGAGGTTTAAAGACTTCATATTTGAAAGCGAAATGGGAGTGAGTGGAGGAGAATACACTTCTTGAAGCCTGCGACCTGTTATTTGTGGACTACGATTGGTAGAGTGAACAGAAAAACTTCTCGGAACAACTAGTGGTGGTGGTGGAAGACGAGTTGCTATGGGGCCTGAATATGCTCCGCTCGCACCACTAGAAGAAACCACTGGTTTGGAGAATTGTAAACCACCAGGAGGCCTAGGAAGCTCATGAAGCTCGCTTATTTTAGGTGAAGATAAAGGCGGAGGTGAAACACTAGGAGGAAGTTCTGTAGACGAAATAGGCCCACTAGTTGATGCAATCTTACCCGAAAACGGCTTAGATGGTGGTAATGGACCAGAATAAGCTTGTCTTTTAGCTAAGTTACTATCAAATCCACTATGTGAAGGAGTAGGTAACTGGGTAGAGGGAGAAACGGATGTCGATGTGCTATCGTTACCAAAACCTCTTTCGCGTTTCTCATGGTCAACAGTAGATGGTTTTTGTAATTTGCTGAATGGATTGGTGTAAGGAACTGGTGTAGGTGATTTTGAATTTGGGCTTTTGGAGTCCACAGGTGAAGGTAGTACATAGGAGTGAAATTTCTTCGGGGTTTGTGATTCCTTTGGTTTTTCGGATGAACTTGTCTTCTCAGGGTATAATGGGGCAGAATAACTGCTGACCCGTGCTTGCATAGCGAAAAGGATCTCTCCTTGATGCTTATCATGAGTCATCTGCAGAACACAAGAATTATGTGAAAAAACATGATAAATTCACCAACGGGTTCATAGGAACTTGGTCAAAGCAAAGTCAACACTAGTCTCCTCAAAATCTAGCAAAAAGATGCCCGATTTGATTGTAATTGATAGTAAGGACTAATTTAACTGTGCCATGAGATAAGAAAATCAATGTTCATTGTTGCATACCTCTGGATCTCCTAATGTTGGAACTTGAAGATGCGGTATACGTGCCTTGCCTTCCTGCAATATACAACTTAATAAAATACAAATGACAGAGTGCACAAATTAATATATTAGAAAATTTTCCATCATCTGATACACTTTTGATCATCATAAGATTTAGATTTTACATCTGATTTGTGCTGCAAGCAGATTACCTCTACTTGATACGCTGATGCGGCAACATTATCAAGGCCTTGGCTTTTATGTCTATAATCAAAACTCAGCTCCCCGTCATCCATGATCTCATAGCTGCTCATGTCTTCACCAACCCCAGAAGTCCCATTATCAAGTTCACTGAGTTGGTAATCAATCCGGTGCTTCTCAGCAACAATTCTTATGACAGGGTCAACTGCTTCAAGAGCCTTAAAACCCTTGCGAAAGAAATCCAACTGCTCAAGGGAGTGGACGGGAAAGTCAAAGTTAGTATCCACCTCATAAGAAGAACATATAAGCTGTCATGTTAGCTAGAGGTGCACAAATGGGTGGATAGGGATAGGTCAAAAAATGTGATTTTAGGTGAGGCTGAAACTGGTCAGGTATGCTGGAGATAGTTTTTGTCCAAAAAATAATAAATCTTTTGTAAATGATTGGTGAGTAAAATACAATTGAAAAATGATATTACTTCAATAAAAAAAATCAAATTACTTGTACAAAATAACATTAAAGGTTTTATGTAGAGTGGCAATTTGTGTCAGGTTCGGGTTGGCAGGTTTGTAATTTGTATCACCCAACCCAACATGAACTGTTTAGTTAATGGTGTCAAAAAACCAAGCCCGAACCTTCACATGCTTAACCCAAGTAACTGAACACCACCCATCTAAAGTTCTAAACAGGTTGGCGAGTTAAGTGGGTTGAAGTTCGTCAGGTAAAGAGATTGGTAGGTTGAACTCGTAACCTATTTATTTGTGTCAGGTTTGTGTCATGTCAATATAACCCTAGTTATATGCAATAAAAATATTCTTTTGGCCCCAGTCCATTTGACCATTTCCTTTTAAGTTAAATTTTATTTAATTTACCCGCCTGACCCGTTATAGCATATACCAACTCAGCGCATTTATAAGTAAGTGGGTCAACATTGCCACCTCAAAATTAATAATAGAAATGACACCTGTGCAGCATGATGGCGGGTAGCCTGTGTCAAAAGAATACGCAATTGTCCCTCCTTGAGTGATTTGACCCGAAATACACATAGCCTGGCCACTTCGTTATACTCATCTTGAGCTTCTTGTAGTTTTTGTGCAGCTGAAGTTTCTGCCTTTCCATTTCTCAGCTTTCCCTTTTCTTTCTGTTGTGACATCATGTTTTGGTACGCCTCTCTAGTAATAACGTATGCAGTCAAGTCAACAAAGCTTCACTTCAATTATCTAATTTTAATGAAACAAAATATACCTTTTCTCATCACACTGAAGTTTCATCGCCTGCATCAATAATACAGAAATAAGATAAGTGCCTCATTTTGCAGATACATTAATGATATAAACTAGTAAACTACTGACATATTGTGCATAAATAAAAAGAAATAGGGGCACCCCTAATCATACTCAAAAAGAGTTTGGATAGTAACTACGTAAATGATAACAACAGCAAATCATATAGAGATCCAGAAAGACGAACCTCCACTTTTTGTAGCTCGGATAGCAGAGATTCTGATGGATTTGTAATTGTCACGATCACGTATGAACGCTAACATATAAAGAGGAATATGTCACTGCTATGGAAAATAACAATAACACAGGCACAGCAATAACAGCATACTTGGTACTTAGGAACTTACATAAATATCAGCAATTTTTCTAAGTTCTGATTGTATATTTCCTAGAGTTGATAACACTCTTCCTGAAAGAGAGTAAACGTGTCAAGCAAAATTGTATACAAAAGTCAAAAATCTTCTTATAATTAAAACAAACAACCAAACAGTTTCATTACCACTTTCACCATCAGGATCGGCTATCGTTTTGTCCAGCAAACAGTTCCCTACTTCATTTAGTGACTCTGAAAACTCTGATATATAAAAAATACAAGAGACTTCATCATTTGCATACAGCCATTTCTTGTGACAATATAACACTTGGATGCAAGAAAAACACCTACCAAATATACTATTTGTCATTGCTGCAGCAGCAGATAGTAATCCCTCATAGCAGTTTCTAATATCTTCCATATCCTACAAAAACACGTGAATTGACCTTACACTTTCAACAAAATTAACCTCAACTGAATACTGCTCCTCTCCAACAATCAAATTTCACACAATTACACTCCATCTTTCTAAAAGCATACCCTAGTGTATGAATTGTAACAAAGTCTACAAGAAACAAATATGCATATATACATTACTATGGTTGCATACTTGCATAAGTAGTTAGGCGCTCCCATGTCAGGGACCTGGGAGTTGCGAGTACTCGGCCTAGGTGGAGCCTCCCCCTCTTCCCGGTCAAGATAGTCAACACCATAACGAGTCTCTTTATTTACGTACGAGACTACGAGAGTACTCAGGGAATACTCGGACATGGTAAATTATAGAGAAAATAATTTTTGAAAAAATTATATATATGTCAAATATCATAATTTTACATATATTTATAACAATACAAAACACATGAATATCATAATAAAACATATACATATTCAAATGCTAAAGTATTTCAATAATTGATATTCATTCATTAATATCGCAAACATAGAAACCATGTTTTATTTTTTGAAGTCAAACTCGTCCCAAGTTGACCGGCTAAATCCGATTCTACGCAGAGTATGCAAGTAAGTAATTATTAATTATGCAGAATTGAAGAAAATCGCCTCAACAGCGTCTGCCTAGACCATGTTTTACAAGGTTAGTTTAACGGTCATGGGGAATAGGAAAGTATTAGAAACCCTAACAGACTGTAACTTAATTACACACAAAAATCAAGTAAGGAGATCCAAATGCAACACATAGAAGCCAATAAAAAAAAACGTACCTTAGAAGCATGAGCAAGCTCATCTAAATGAATGGAAGGCTGATGATTCCTTTTATCCTTTGCATCGGTCTTGTACATGGTTAATTTACGCCCAAATTTCTCCAGAGAGGACTTCATTTTATACAAAACAACAGTGGTGATTATGTTCTATAATAATAATATTTACAGCAAGAAATAATGTATAGAAAATTGAGATGATGATGATAGGGAGGGGAGGGAGGGAAAAATGATGGAAATGTATAAAAAATGGAAGAGGGGGGAAGAAATTCCAAGGGTAGGAATAATAAGGGAAGGTGATGGATGGAAATTTCCGCAAATAATAATTCAACTTCAACTACAACAGAAAGAATAGAATCAAATGGGAAATGGAATCATATATGGAAGTTGCATACGACTCGGAACTTCCGGCGTTGAACGTTGACCCTTTTCTTTCTTTTTTTTTTTTTTTGAGAAAATTGCCATTTTGGCCTTTGACCCGAGTGTTTTGCGAAAATAGCCCCCTCAGGCGTCTCGGAGAGACGGCTCGCACCTCCCGAGGCTTCCCAACCGTCTTTAATACGAAATCTCCCACGGACCAATTACCTTTTGACACGTGCCCGACAACCTCTGAACCGACTCCGAAGAGGGCTCCGGATTTGTTGGAGACGGTTCCGAGACGTCTTTGGAAAGACGGTTCCCAGTTCCCGAGACGTCTTTGGTTGTTTGTGATCTCTCTCCTCTCTCTCTCTCCCCTCCGAGACGTCTTTGGAGAGTGAAGACGGTTCCGAGACGTCTTTGGAAAGTGATGAGAGAGAGAGAGGAGAGAGGAGAGAGAGTGGGTGGGTGATGATGTGGCGGTAAATTATTGGTTGTAGTGGGAGACGTCTGAGACGCCTCGGGAACTGTGAACCGTCTTCCCAAGACTGCTGAGGGGCTATTTTCGCAAATCAACCCGGTCAAGGGCTATTATCGCAATTTTCTCTTTTTTTTTCTTTCCTTTTTTTATAGTTCCAACGAAAGCCCGATCATCCGGATAAACCCATTGGCAAAATGTCACCCGTGTCCTTAGGTGTTGATGACCTGGCCCGTCATCATTTCAAAGAAAACCCATCACCCGAAGACTTGCTATGGTAAAACTTTTGACTTAACCTAGAAATAAATTTACTGACCCTAACTCAGAAACTCAGATCCTCCCTCTTGAAAAGTCATAATGTCATACACTACCACTCTACCAAAGGGTGATTGCCAGCCCCTTTTCTTTCTACCTTCCATAGATATGCTAAAATGGAATTTGGTTTCAGATTTCTTTTTTATCATCTGCTTCTTTTCATTTTGTATTTTATATATATTAGTCTTTATTAATACCTATTAAATATTTTCTTTATTCAACTCAACTTTTATAATACACAAGTTTATAATCTAGTGTTACTATAGGATTAAAAACTTACCAATATATAAATACATCATATAGAGTTGGTCGTTAGGCACTACCAAATTATATAAAATAAATAATTTTTTAAAACGACGATTAACGTTATAACAATAAACATAGCAAAAATATAGTATTAGAATTACAAACCGTAATAACTAACCGATTATTCATGGAGCTCTTCTAGCATTCAACAACACACTCAACTTAGGCCTCGATATTCACCAAAACATCCAATTTAAAGGCTAACTTTAAAACTATCAAATATGCTAACTTTAAAACTACACTACTGTAATAAGAATAAACATCTTGTGATCCTAGGTCAATAGAAGATCGACACTTTGTTGGTATCTAATTTATCTGTCATGATCTAGTCTAAATTCGTTATGACCGAAAGTAAAATATTTATTTTGAGATGTGTTGTTTTCCTCTAATCTATATCTATATAAGATAAATAACTTATTTAAATAATCATGTATTCTTTAAAAAATTAAGTATATATCCAATCTCATTTAAAAATCAAACACCACTCATACTTTTAGAGTCCCTTAAATTGTGAGTCACGCATTAACTCTTTTAGTATTTAATTTGGACAGTGTATTACAAGTTTTAGAACTCATATTAAGTGAAGTTTAAACGCTAATGATGTTGTAGCCTAGTGGTTACAATGGAGATGGGAAGGTTTACTTATTTTGTGGGGTTCCTGCCCTGTGAGGTCACAGGTTCGAATCTCACTCAGAGTAGGGTTATTCTGAAATGAGATGCTGGATCTTAGGGGGGCCCGGGGACCGGACCTGAAGGGTGCGGGGCTTCGTTATTGGTGTGTACCGTTGGCCGTTCAAAAAAAAAGTGAAGTTTAAAATTGCGAGTCACGCATTTATTCTATACTCTGTCTCTATAGTATGGGTGTGTTTGGGATTGATGATTCAAAACAGATTATGCGTTTTGGAAAAGTAGGGGTGGAGCTGCTCATAGATTATTGCGTTTTGGTAGCCTAAAAAACTGATTATCTGCGTTTTCAAAACGCAATCCAAGCACTAAAAACTGATTATCTGCGTTTTCAAAACGCAATCCCAAACACCCTCTATGTAATTTTGACAACTTTTATCATGAATTTTAGAATTTATATTAAATGAAATGTAAAAATGTTAGATTATAATATAGTTGTGTTACGATTGTTAAATATTATTTAGAATAAACAGTTTGCAGTTAGGGGTTCCAATCACAGAAAAATATTAGATATTTTTATTTTTGAAAGGGATGACTTTAAGATGTAAGGTGTTTGGTGTTGAGTCAACGTGAGATGTTGCATTTTCTGCCTCCCCTTCCCTCATATTCAATCTTAAAAAATTTAGACTTTGAAGTTTGAATATATTGAATACCCATTTATGCCCGTCGTTCCTATTATATATATGATAACTAGGGTCTAGTTACTTCGCGCTTAGCGACGGTGTGTATTTGTTGTGTAGGAGTGTTTATTAGTACTATGGGCAATGATTTTTCCTTATTCTTTCGCGCGATGCGACAACAATTCTATTTGTATCAATTCATTACAGTGCCAGCGTATATTATTATAGCAAACGTCTCGCACGTTACCGCAAACGCGTCATCACCGTACTTGTACCGAAGCGGTACTTGTCCCTAAAGACAGTAAGAATGGGCACCGGTAACTATACCGAGAATGATCATGTTAGCAAATTAGAGGAGGTGCACGTTAGTGAAAAAACTTGTGCACGTTAGCAAAATAGAGGCGACGTGTGGTTGCATAGTATACATATGCATGTTAGCAAAATAAGGACACTATTAATGTGTCATTTCTTTAATATTGTATATATACACGATATAGTAATAAATTATTTTTTTAATTCAAATGCAAGCCCCACTTCATCGATTCAACATTACATATTAAAATAAATAAATATTATATTCCTGTAGAAATGTCATACAATTAATTTAATTTTTTTATTGGGTTTCGGATTTTTACAAAGTTATCAATCAATAATTTTTATTAAATTTATGTAAATGAAATTAGTACATCTACACATTGCCTTTTCTAAATGTACAAATTTTCTATTATAAATATAGATAGATTAGGATTATATAACAGGCCATTATAACTTGTACAAGTTTCTTACGGTTGTAGTTCGCTTTCATTGTTTTTTTTTGTTGTTGTTGCTACTTTCATGCAAACAGGTCGGTCATGTCAAAAGGCTTTTTTTTCTTTTCATTTAGATTTTTGAATGTCATTTTGTCCATTTAGCCAATATAATATTTTCTCATGTCATTCAATTTGATTTCACAAGGCAAATAGTAGCGGTAGAGACTAATTGTTATTGGCTATATTTTGACATGGCAACTGATGAGTTTGGAATTTTCATGAGTTAGATCTTATAAGAGCTATTGTGCGAGAGAGAGGGTGCCGAACGCCATGAACACACCAAATGGCTTCACCCGGTATCAAACGCCACATACACGATATTTTGTCGTTAACGCCACACACACGTTATGTGATTAACTGATCTTAGTAACATTATTTACTTAATACGAAAAATGAAATAATTAGCACAAACTGTTTAACGTGGGAGTCCTAATTTACATACCAGTTACATTTTCTAGTTATATAACTATATGAACAAAAAATTTAAAGCCAACATGCCAAATTATTAGAGGTAATACATATTTTGTAATGTTATTAATCATGTTCATAATGATAAACATAGTTTCCATAGCATTACAAAATGGAGGTGACCCTATTTACAAAACCGGTATTTATGGGTCCAATCCAAAGTCCAAACGACATAAACCATTTCTATTAGTATTAGTTATTAATGTTGTATCACTTGAGAAATCAAGTTTAGTAGAAACGACAACTCAATGCCACAACCACTTTCATCCTTTACTTCACCAACACCCTTTCTCATATTCATTTCATCAACGGCTCTTGTGATTTCCTCCACCAAATCAACGATCACTCCATCTATGCCCATGAGGTGTTGAACATGCACCGTCTCTGGAAAATTACTGTTTCATAGAAAAATATTAGTATCATTATATGTATGACTATTAAAGACAAAATATTTAAGTACACGTGTTTATACGATTCTCGACTTACTTCAACTTGCCATACGTGAGAAGCGAGAGATTTGACTCTTTGATCTCCCTAACAGCCGATGGATTGCTAAATATACCCTTTACTTCCGAAACTATTCCATCTAACCCACCCCCAACCGCCACTTTTTTAGCTTCCTCCAACGAATTCCGTCGTATATCATCATATAACTCGTTTCCACCATTCGTCAAAAAGTAAACCTGTTTTTTTCTTGGTGTTAGTCAAGTAAAAAAAACAAACCCATTGGGAAAAAATTTTTAAAAAATTAAAATATATACTCACGGGATATTTTTGTTGAAGTTTCTTCATAATTAACGCTGCATCTGGTTGAAAACTTGAAAATATTATAGGTCTATCTTTAGCATGTCCATAAACCACCTAGAGATTAAAAAAAACAAGTTTATTAAACAAACAACCATAATAACAAAATTATGCTCTAATTACTTAACTAATTGATTAATTATTATTATTATTATTGTATAACATATACCTTCAAGATAACTTGAAGAACATGAACAAGATACTCATGTTCATACTTCACATCATCATCAAACTTCAACTCAATGTTGAATCCAAGTTTAGTGTCTACTTTCTCAAACGCTTCTTGTAAAGTACATGAATGATCATCCGATTCAACATCCCACCCAACAACTTTACCATTTACTTTCCTAACCAATGTTTTCCCCTTCTTACCAGCTTCTCTTTGTGGGCCATAGGTAAAGAATTCATTTACCGTTAAATCGGTTACTCTCGTCTCAATTATAACGTCCTGCAACAAGATTAATTAACTCAACAATCAGTATATAGGGTTAGGATCAAATACACAGTGAAAGAAAAATAAGAATTCGTAGGAAGGGTATCAAACGGACTCCGATTGAACTCATTCAAGCGGCATTGGAACCGTCTCATCGAGCCCTACGATCTTAGTGTTTAGGTTTTCGCTTTTTGGGATTTTAGCTTGTAGTTTTTAGAATATACCTTATATCAGAATATATCTTATATCATTGTGTCTTTTTCTTTAGCATTGTGTTATATTTTGCGGCTCATTGTGTCATATCTCGTTATCTATTGTGTTTTTTGTATCCTTCGCACCCTTCTAATTTTTGTTACACTGTGTAGAATAACTTGACCCTCAGTATATATGTATAACAATGTTTTAAAAACCGGTAAATACCGGCCGGTTATACCGGTATTACCGTTTTTGGATGAAATTCCGGTACGAAACACTCCGGTAAATATAGGAAACGGTATTGATTTTATACCACCGGTAAAATCCGGTATACCGGTTTGAACCGCTATACCAGTATCGGCATAGGTTAGTTTTTAGATTATTTTTTTATTAAGGAATAACTTTTAAAAAATTAAAAACTTTAGATTATCTTTTGGATTATTTTTTAATCATTGATTAACTTTTTGATAGTATTTTAGTATGTAATTATGTACTTTTAGATTTTTTTTGTGTTAATATTGTAATTTGTGAAATTATATAGCTAACTAATCAACCCGGTTGAACCGCCCGGTACAACACGGTTCAACCGGTTGAACCATTTTTTAGTCAAATCCGATATAATTAAAAAATCGGTTTTTAAAACATTGATGTATAATGTAATATTGTTAACTCATTAAGCTGTAATTAAACCGTGGTTAAGTGCTTACTTGTTCTTGATGGAGGATGAAATTATCATGAAAAATAATTGGTACATCATCTTTTGTGACCTGTAGAAGATTTAAATACACTATTTATGTTATCTACATGAAATAACAAATTAACATAAGATCAAAGAAATTCAACATTACCTGAACGTCGAATTCGATATAATCAACTGAATGTTTGGCAGCGTTATTGAAAGAAAGAATAGAGTTCTCTTTAAAGGCCTTCATTCTCCGATCTGTCGAGTTTAATATATTCATTCCATGACCTCTGTGACCAATCACCACAAATTTATTCGAATTATCGCCAAATTTACTCACATCAACCTCTGTAACATAACAAACACAAACAAAACAACGTAAAAAAACGTCAAAAACACCGTCATGATTAAATATTTTGATACCATTAAACAATATCAGAAATAACAATTAACTAACAACGTACCGTTAGGTATCTGTGTAGCGTACGAGGCGAATGATGAGTGATTTCAGTTACATGATCAAGATGTGGAACGTCGGAGACATGAACGGCCTTGGTAGCCATTGAAAGAAGATGATGATGAAATTAAAATAAAGGAAAGGAGGTGAAGTGAAGGATGATGTTAGGATACAAGGAAAAGAAAGGGGGTTTGGGGAAGGTATTTAAACATCAATGGTGATGATGGAATAATAATAATAATCACCATTGCTGAGAGGAGGAATACACCGTGATCGGATAGAGAGGATCTTCCTACGGAATATTCCTCTCTTATTTCAGAAACTTCCCGCTTTTTCTCTTTCTTTGTGATAAATGAGATTATGCTTTGTGCTTTGGATATTCCGTTTACGTTTACAGTTGATCCCTCTTAACTAATCTACCCGCATATTCCGTTGTTTTAACGGATTTGTAGCGTCCACAATTGTTCATGTTGGATTGGGAAACAAGTTTTACCTTTGGTAAATTGTATGGATAGTCCCCTTGCTGTTTTGAAAATTGTGGATGAGTCCTTCAACTTTTTTATTAGTTTTTTTTTGTTATTGTTATTGGTTTTGTTATTTCGTTTCAACTTTGGTCTTTAGTTTGAACGTGATTAGCATATGATCGTTAGATGGCTTTATATGCATTATATACAGGGCTAACTGTGGACGGGGCACCATTCGGTAGCCCTATCATGGTACCTACAAGGCTCGGTTACCCCCACCGTTGGTGGCATGGTACCATTTGCGGTAGTGAAATCGGGTGCTAGTCCTTGTTGGAAGGAGAGAGAGATAATTGTGTTTGTATGTGGAGTGGAGAGAGCCAGGGAGAGCTACTGGAACACTACCCCCAATGGGAGTGGGTTTCGACGAGTAATTGTAACATTGCAGATGTGGCGCTTGGGTTGTGGTGTTTAGATGGGTTCCCCCGTGCACCCTAATTTATTCATTTCTTCAGCAACTTATGAGCTAATGAGCTATGATGATTGTTATGTTGGAGTTGTTTGTGGACGACAAAAGAATAGTTGCGGTGAGGGCGACCCTAAGTCATTAGAAGTTTAAGTATTATAGAACCACCGAAACACGGTCGACACTCTATAGTAATTTCCCTAGACGTTTCAAAATGATCTAAAGGTTTTAATTAGAGGAGAAATGGTTTTTGATCAAAAAGCATTGACCATCTCATTCTCTCTTCTCGACAACATGTTGTCGTGCAAATGAAATCTACAACTTTGTCTAGGGGGTGGCGACAGTGTTGCCGCGCGCGCAACAAACGAACCTAAAATGGGTACTTGTGGAGTGCCCCATCCCCGATAAAACATGTGCTAAATAATGTAAAAGCTATACTTCGTACTCGGTTTGTGACTATGATTTTAGTTAATTTATAATCAAATTTACTGTTTGTCGGTACAATGAAATCAACTTGTTTGTTTATCAATTATTTTTTGTTTGTTAATGATTTTTGGCCAAATAGATAGTTAGATACTAGATACGTATTACAAATTCAACATTTGTGGACGATTATTGTTACACATTCAACACGTTGAGCCTTGAATATTTTAAGCTACCATTCTTATCATAGATCCATTATTACCGCAGGTGCATCCTCTTATCTCCTTTTTTCCTGAATAGACGATCTAAAATCTGACGATGGATTTATGTTCGATTAGATCAAATTATTAAATAATCAATTTATATGTGGTTTATGTGTCTTTGAAGTTTGAGATAAGATACCTTTATCGTGAATAAAAATACATTTACTTTCAAGAGTTCCCAAACACATGTTTTTATTTTATCTGCAAGGCTCGTTACGTTGTCAACAAAGTTTGCAAAGTTATTTTGACAAATTTAACCTCTCAGAAGAAAGATGTATTAGACATACAAAGTTTACAATGGATATAAAAGATTTACTGACACCGGTTTCATTACATAAAAGTTGTGCGATATAAACCAACAAATAAAATCATGTAACTGAAAACATAAGTTCATGTTTTACATCAGTCGGAAACTATAAAAACGATTACCGATTCTAATAATACCGACATTTTTCAGTCGGCATCAGTTTTGTTCGTCTTGGTATCGATATGACACCATCACTCAATATAGTTTACGATAAAAAAATCAATTTCAACAAACTTCATACTGGAACATCGGCAAAAAAAACTAATAGCACACAAACGAATACATAAAAAAACCAAACTAAAAAAAAAGTTTAAAAACGTACATTATATAAAGCACAAGGGTGAGTATTATAATTTTTTTAGATAACTGATATGATCATTTCTTAAACTTGGCAAGTTACATCAAAATAGAGGGTAGACGGGCAACAAGCTGCGCCGCCACCCCTTTCTTTTGAAATAAGAAACAGTTTTTTTTTTTAACGGCTAAAGACTCCACCCCTTTTTCTTTTGAAACTGTTGTATAGTAAATTTAGCTTTGATTGTAAAAAAGAAGTATTAAATGATTTAGATATACAAACTACAAAGTTTACACTGGACAAATGGAGCATTGACCCATCCACATCAAAATATGGTGCAACACAAGACGTGAGGAAGAGATCCAGGTTTACGAGACAACCTTTTTGCCATTTTGGCATATTGTTTGGCCTTTTAAGGAACCGCAAACACGAGCACACGTATTTGGTGTTACGCACAACAGGCAACGAATTGGATTCCTTTCATTTCAATACTATTTTTATGTTTTTACCCTTTAGTTTTTTCAAGAGTAAATTACAGTCCCTAACTTGGCCCATCTAAAACCTTTAAATTTGTTGGATAAGGACTAAATCAAACCATAAGAACCATTCATTTATTTTTGAAAAGTTACTGACAAACTCCAAAATTTTATAAAGATATCTGCATACTATTCTCTCCCTACACGTCACGTATAGAGTTATATGCGGCGTATAGCATCCAATCATTGATGTCAGGAGAATGCTTTGTTGGGCGATTGGACCTATACATCACGTATAGGTATATACGATGCGTATAGGTCTAGTTTTTTTACAAGCATTTTTATACAATATCTATATTGGGCATATAGACTTATGAGTGGCCTATTCGGGAAATATACTACATCTATACGTGATCTATGCTACACTCGTAGGTCAATATGAGGTCTATATGGTACTGATACTACACTTGTAGACATGACCTATATGCCTCATATAGGTATTGTAAAAAAACACTAGACCTATAAGCTACCTATATACACCTATATGGTATTATAAAAAAAAATAGACCTAGACGCCACACATAGACCTATGCGCCCCATATAGGAGTGTGAAAATAATTATTATATTTTTGGACCGGGGGGGGGGGGGGGGGGGGTTGAATACCATCACCCGTTTTTTTCAAACTGACAACTTATATTAACGAAGCAAAAACACCCTGTTAGCTAGCCAAGGGAAACAACAAACATGCTACAACAAATAACATAAAAAACAACCCATTTAGACCAATCCAAACCTAAACCTTCGATCGGATTTTGACCCATTATAAACTAAAAGCTTTAATGTCTCCCCATATGCTCGCGGTATTAATGGGGATGTCACCGAACCCAATTGTTCCTACCTATCCAAAGACATCAACACAAGACCTAAATAATGAATTGAATAAGATACTTGTTATTTAAACCATTAATTACAAAATTCGTTATTAAAAATAAAAATTAAAAAACTAAGCTTTCCGATCGTGCCCTCGAATCCTAAAGATGCTGGCCACGTAGCCTTCGACCTCTTTTATTTCCCTAGTACAGCCCACTCTCCACCATAACTAATCAATAATCATACAGGCCCAAGTATATGTTGGTGAATAAAATTGAATTTACAAGTTGTTGGCCCAAATTAATCTTGGATGGAGCCCAATGCCCATCATTTGTTTATCTTTTCCGAGTATTAAAATTTAAAAGTTAAAACTAATTCAACTCTCAAGACTCAAATTTAATTGCACTCATGACCCTGTAATGTGAATATGTGATTATATGTGAGTTTCGCTCATGTACTTGAATTCTCTCTAACACACAAATCAGTTTAAGTTATAAACTATTAATTTTAGGTAAACTTTCGATTTTAAGCTAGGTATATATTTATCTAGCGTTGTTTACGTGTTATGCTGTATAATTTCAATTAACACACATGAACAAACTATAAAATAACGATGAAGACTTGAGAATGATCAAACGAATATCGTATATCATTTATCTTGTTATATTTATTTATATGTGCATTCTTTTAAACATTATTTTCCAACTTGCACATCATTTTTTATATGCAAACGTTGGTTTTGAACTTCAACTAATTGTATGTAGTTGTAAATATCTATTAATTATACAAAATTAAATTTAGAAGATGACAATGATGCGACAAATTGAACACGTTTCTTATAATTTTTTTTGGGGGTTTTGTTTAAGGGTGTGAAAAAACCCTGGAAACCAAACGGTAAAAGCCACACCAAATTGCGAGTTTCGCTTTTGGTTCGGTTATCGGCTCCACAAATCTTGCTTATATGGATAACCGAACCATATAAATCGGTTAAATATGATATATGGTTTGGTTAAACACATTTTGAGGTAGATCTCGCCATTGGGGTTGGTGGCCCAATGGTAGAAGCAAAGCTTCTAGGAAAACCTAAGGGGGGAGGTCATGGGTTCAAGTCCCACAAGGAGTAGAAATTTGCCGTTCAAAAAAAAAAAAAATTTTGAGGTAGATCAGTTCGGTTAAAGAAAAATATTCAAAATCAAATAAACCAATATTAGCACCAAGTACCCCTAGTTATATAGGAAAAAGTAAAGTACAAGGGATGGTTATAAAGACTTTAGTGCGATTTTTATTATCATAGACATGTTTATTCACACCCATGATAATAAATTTTATCAAAGATAAATATTAATATAATATTAAATTATTTTGAATACCCTAGGAACGTTGTTGATGGTTATCTCCTCCATCCATATTCGTCCGATGACCCAATAACTCACTCGCACCACGTTCTCAGTCGGTCGCCTTCTTTTCTACCTCACCACCACCAACATCCTTCAATCTCCCCAATTTTATTAAAAAAAAACCCGCCCCTTTATCCTTCAAAACCCTAAAAATATCTTCTTTTCATGGATAATTTAGACCCGACTCCGCTTAATTCTTATCTCTAATCCGGTTAGCACTCTTTATTATTTGTTTATCACCATCTGAAGTTAAGTTACTGTAAGTTATTCTTTTTATTCGTTGCTGTTGCGTTCTTAATTAATTGATTCGTTGCTGTCGCTTTCTTGATTTATCTTTTTTTCTGTTCAAGTGTTTTTATTTTATTTTTATTATATATCATATTAGAATTGGCTTAAGATTGCAGCTATCTGAAACCATTTACAAGTCTGTTTGTTTTGTATGTTTTCCCAATTAAGAATAATATGTCAGTTTAAATTGAGACAATGGTAGGGTCTAAATTGGGTATTCCTTTTGCTATAGTCCTTAATAGTCACACAATTTTATTATTAAATTAAGTTATTTGCATGGTTAAATTTTGCAACTTCTAACACCAATTAGTGTAGATTAAAGAATGGTATGAAGTGTTTATATGTTAATTCACAATGGTATTGTGATGTTGATTACTAGTTACTACATCCTTTAAGATGTTTTTTACTCGTTAACAACGAATTTAAATCTATATGAAGTAACGGAATTTGTGTGGATTTTCCAAAATGTATCCTTTTGCATATCTGTTGATCCTGACATTGGTTTATTGTGTTGGACTTTGTGTTGTGAAGGTTGACCGTCTTTCAGAAGTTAAGGTTTTGATCTTTAGCTGAAGGGACTTCAATCACGAACAATGGGTAGTACATTTAATCCACAGATTTTGGTTGAGAAGCTGACCAAGCTCAACAACTCACAGCAAAGCATTGAGAGTATCCTACTGAAATCTATAATCTTGTTTAATTTTAGTAACTTTTGGCATAGTTCTTTTAAGGCAATTCTGTTATTAATATTTTTTGTCTGTGGAATTATGCTATTTCTATAACTGATGTTCACCAAGTTTACATTGGCATATGCATATGATTTTTTAACTTTAAAAGTGATCACTTGCCCAATCAAAAGTATAAATTGGATGGAGTTCATTCCCATACTGTAGTTAAAAGTTAACAACTATATATTTTTTTCTTCCTGCTCTTTTTTGGCTTAATAAATATTGTCAATGTTTATGGTTTGGTACTTAAATAAGTTTTTGGTTATTGCTCAGCTCTAGAAATAGGAAAACGGGTCAAATGGGTGAACTTTTACTATGGGGCAATTGGCAAAACAGGTCGAGGCTGGGTTCATACGTAAGTCTCGTAAAGATACGAATGATTAGTGTGTCACACATGATGATAAAATTGTATTATTTCAATGATAATATAATTGTTTCGATAAAATTGTTTAGGAGGTTCTATGTATAAAAATACACTTTGGACAAATTTTTGACCCATTTGACCAGTTCTCTTTCATTTTTTTTCTTTTATTTTTTATTATGCTTTTTGGCATGTTAGAGATACAACGTTGCCTCGAAGGGTTAAAATTGCCACCCTTATAACTCATTTCCATGCAGTGCCATGAATTATAGTTTGATCATTGATGTTATCCTTAATGAGGTATAGCTCTGTCACACTGGTGTATTTTTCATATGAACAAGGCCAAACAAGTTGTAGAAACATGGGCTAAACAATTTCATTGTTCCCCACGTGATCAACGTTTGGCTTTTCTCTATCTTGCAAATGATATTTTGCAGAACAGTAGGCGAAAGGGTTCAGAATTTGTTGCTGAATTCTGGAAGGTTCTCCCAGATGCACTACGCGATGTCATTGATAATGGGGATGAATTTGGAAGAAATTCTGCATTACGCCTGGTATGCAGTTTTAATCTCCACACTTATGATCTTGATAATTATAGATAAGTTATTTTTGGTGTAAAATACCAATCTAATTTCAGTTTTGTTCCATTTTTTTCATCATTGTACATTTGTACTTTTATCAAAAGATTTATGCAGGTCGAGCCATCATACAGACTTTTTTGTAACATTTGGGTCATTATGTGGACTTGTTGCAAATGTTTTGTTCCGGTTAGCTCATCATTAACCTACCCTCTCTTCCTGTAATGACCCAAATGGGACAAAAATCCATCTTTAATGACCAAAAATGTACAAAAGAAAGTACAATGATAATTATTGTGTTTTTCTGTTTTTCCAAAGCAAGAAAGTTTATAATAACTTTGATGCTGAAAAACTTCTGTCTATTTTTGTACAAAAAGTTAAAGCATACAATTTTAAATAACTGAGTGTGCAAGTGTAACTCCCCCAATAATAATTGGAAGAAATAACCATACATGCTAATGGTTTGCAGTTTGAGGCTAATGTTTGAAGGTCACACTCTGGTTGATGTAACATGTAGGGCACCTTTTTATGATGCGTACATCTCTTGTTTGGGTGTAATATTACTAGTGTTTAAAAGCAAAATCTTAGGTGGTATTTGTTTTTACCCCAGAACCGCGCAGACGTTGAGCTCATGCAGCTTGTTTGTTTTTTTAAGACCTTTCACTAAAAATCATGACCTCTTCTTGGTGCAGATTTGGACCCAAGTCTTCTCACCTCTTCTCTTCTCCTTTTCTCCTCTTCTTCAGCAGCTTCTCCTCCTCCTCCTCCTCCTTCTCAAACCCATTCTCTCCTCCTCTTCTCCATTCCTCTGCCGCCTCTCTCCTCCCTCCCGTCCCCCTCCGCCGCTCTTCCCTCCCTCCCTGTGACCCGATCCGACCCATCTGCGATTTAATGTTTTGTAATTCAAGTTAGCATGTTTTCAGATAATAAAATAATAAAATAGATCGTTTGGCATACGCCGATGATAGATGATAAAGATGATGAATTTGTGTGAGAAAGCGGCATGTGTATAATTATTACTATGTGTAGGAGTTTTCTTGGCATGTGAGAGATTGATTAAACAGAAAGGGAGAGAAGATATGGAGAAAGAGTAGTTTTGTGAGATCCAAGGATTTGAGTGTCTTCTTGTGTGTATTTTGTTGTTTTGTTATTAAAATTGTAATCTTTTTTTATTTGGGTTGTTTAAAGATTTGATTTTTTTTGGTGGTAGGTTGTAGTGGGTTATAGTTATGGTGGGTTGTGGTGGGATGGTTATGGCGGATTATGGTTTTGGTTACGTTGCAGACATTAACAAACAAATAGTCTTCTTCTTACAGACTGCAGATGTTTGGTCCACCTCTTCTTCTGCAGATGTCTGCAGATGTGGTTCGCAGATTGCAGATATTTACCTCTTCAAAAACAAACAACACCTTAGACTCTATCCATCTATAATCCTTCATTTTTATTTTATTTTTTCATTTTCTGGGCCCTTATACCTGGATCCGTATTTGATGTATGTTGGGTTGATATGATGGAAACAATTATTTTTTCTGTAAGCTGATAATTTTTTTGATGGAAGGCTAAAATGTGTAATTTGTGCTGGTTTAAACCAGCCCGACCCACCCACACGCATATCTTTTTACCATTTATTTTGTATTTCATAGATACTATTACAAAAGCTCCGTTAAAACTAAAATAATTTAATCTTGTTAATAAAGTCTTTTAGAACGTTTTTATGTATTTGGATACGCTTAGAATTTAGATCATATCTTTGAGCTTACCTCACCTACCCCGTTAGTGATAGATCATATCCCACACCAACCCACTTATAAGTAAATGTGATGAGTTACCACCTCTACTTGTATATGCTGTTTATCAGTGTTGTCTTTAGTAACAAGTATTGAGCTATAATCTGTTCTTAATCATATTGCTTTTACTCTGTAGACCCCTTATATTTTCATTTAAATTCTCCTATTCCGCATGCAGGTCAACATTTTGGATGAAAGGAAGGTCTTTGGTTCTCGAGGGCAGGTTCTCAAGGAAGAGCTTGTAGGGAGGCACCGGGAAAGTAGTAATAAAAACGGGAAGCATTTAGGGTCAAAATTGGTAATTGATTTTTTTTTCTTGCATGTTTAACCGTATGAATATAGTGATGCTCCACTATGTTACAAGATAAAAGTACAGGGGTCAATTGTGTAATTGTGTAATAGTTGTGTTAGTAGTTGTTATAGGAAGGACTAATGTTGTAATAAGTCAATAGTGTAAGGGTAATTCTGTAAGGCGGGAAATAGTTTGAAAGGTTGTTATAAACGGTTAGCAAGGGTAGTTAACCCTTAGCTTGGTTTTGGTCATTTCTCTTCTCTTTTGTTTCTTAATCACAAACTTAGCTCATCAAGTGGTATCAGAGCTCTTTCGATCTGAGCTCCGGTGACCATCGTTATCCACCGTTCGCCGTCGTATTCTGATCATCTTTTCCGTTCAAATTTCTGTTCAGCGTTTCTTTTGTTCGTTTCTGTTCGTGGATTGATCTTTGCAGATCAGTCTATTCCTGGATTCAATCATTTGTGATTCAATCCTTCCTCATTCTTTTTTGATTCTTTCTTTCTTTCAGTTCGTTAATGGCAGCTACTACTCGTCAACAAGAAATGGATAAGTTGGAGAAAACATTAAAAGAACATGCACAATCCATTAAAACCTCTCAAACCCTTCAAGAAGACAACAGAACAGCCATCAATCAATTGAATCTCAACCTACAATCCATGTTTGATAGCCTTAAACAGCAATTGGAATCTCTTCAATTGCAGAATAATAATAATAGACATAATGATAATAATAATAATCACCTACAAATTAACCACCAAGATCACCGTTTATCTAGAATTGGTCGTCTGGATTTTCCTAAATTCAGCGGTGATGATGTTGAGGGTTGGGTCTATAAGTGCAATCATTTCTTTTCAATTGATAAAACCCCTGATAATATGAAGGTTCAATTTGCAGTTGTTAATCTTGAAGGTGCTGCTTTAAAATGGCATCAAGGGTATCTGTCTAGTTCTAACAGACCCATTGATATGATTCCTTGGGATGAATATGTAAGGTCCATTACCACAAGGTTTTCTGAGAATTTGTGGGAAGATGCCATGGAAGAGTTAAAGAACTTGCAACAAACTGGTCCTTTGGACGAGTATTGTAATTCTTTTGATTTGTTGATGACTAAGGTCACTTTGTCAGAAGAATATGCTGCCAGCCTTTTTGTTGGAGGGTTAAAACCTGAAATCAGATGTCTGGTTAAGGTTTTTAAGCCAAGAACACTAAGGGAAGCCATTGCTATGGCTAAACAGCAAGATAAGGTTCACACTACCTTATTTGGATCTAAAGATTTCAAGAAAACTGGTTGGAACAGTTCTGTTTCAAATGGCAATGGAAGCAAAACCAGTTATGGTAACAAATCATCTTATGTAAGTGCTGCTAATCCACCTTTGTTACCCACACCTAATACTAATAATAAGTTTGGTCAAAAATCTGTAAGGAGATTATCAACTAAAGAGGCAGATGAAAAAAGGGCAAAAGGGGAATGTTTTTTCTGCCCAGAAAAATATTCTGCCACCCACAAGTGTAAAAATAGACAACTGTTTGTGATTGAAATTGTTGATGAGGATGAGTGTGATGAGGAAATGGTTGTTGAGACCATGGAGTTGTCTGAGTTATTGGGTCAGCCTCAAATTTCCATTCATGCAATGAATGGAATTCCATCATACTCTACAATGAAAATAGTAGGGTCTTTTGGAACTAGGAGGTTGTACATACTAGTGGACTCTGGTTCCACTCACAACTTCATTAGTGAAAGATTGGCCAGGTTCTTGCAATTGGTGACACAAGATGTTCCTTCTTTAAAGGTCTCTGTGGCTAATGGTAATCAAATCAGTTGTGGGCAAATGTGTAAAAAGTTTAAGTGGATGATGCAGGGTATGTGGTTTGAGGCTGATGTCATGGTAATACCATTAGACAGTTATGATATGGTATTGGGAATCCAGTGGTTGTCACCTTTGGGTGATATTGTCTGGAATTTTAACCAAATGACCATGGAGTTTGAGATAAATGGTGAAAAGAAAATGCTAAAAGGGGTTAATAATAATAGCAAAATGACTGTTTGTTCTATTGAACAAATGGATCATATGCTAAGTCACCCAAGTCAACTGATTGAGTCTCAGATGTTTGAGATTCAGTTAATGACTTTAGAAGGGCAAAATGGTCAAGGTGCAAGTGTTTCAAAGGAGGTGGTAGATGACAGAATTCAAGAATTGATTGGACAATTTAAAGAAGTGTTTGATGAACCCAAAGGTTTACCTCCTTCAAGAGGCTGTGATCATAAGATTGAGTTAAAGAATGAAGACCAAGCCATTAATTTGAAACCATATAGATATCAGTCTATTCAGAAAGATGTTATTGAGAAAATGTCTGAAGAGTTACTAACATCAGGGGTAATCAGGGATAGCAAAAGCTCTTTTGCTGCTCCTGTTGTCCTGGTTAAGAAGAAGGATGGTTCTTGGCGAATGTGCATTGATTATAGACAGTTGAACAATGCAACAATCAAGAACAGTTTTCCAATCCCTTTGATAGATGAGCTGTTGGAAGAGTTAAAAGGAGCAGCTATTTTTTCTAAATTGGATTTAAGATCTGGCTATCATCAGGTTAGAATGTTTGAGAATGATATCCATAAAACTGCTTTCAGAACTCATCAGGGCCTTTTTGAGTTTTTGGTGATGCCCTTTGGGCTAACCAATGCCCCTGCTACATTTCAGGCTTTGATGAACCAAACTTTTAAACCATTCTTGAGAAAATTTGTTCTTGTTTTCTTTGATGACATACTGGTTTACAGCCAAAATGTTAATCAACATGTGGTTCACTTAAAACAAGTTTTACAAGTCTTAAAAGATCAACAGTTGTTTGCTAAGCTATCAAAGTGTTCCTTTGGGGGTCAACAAGTTGAATACTTAGGCCATATTATTACAAGTGAAGGGGTAGCTACTGACCCTAAGAAAATTGAGGCAGTGAAGTCTTGGCCTGTTCCTACCAATGTGAAACAGTTAAGAGGTTTCCTAGGGTTGGCAGGGTATTACAGGAAATTTATCAGGTCTTTTGGCATCATTGCCAAACCACTAACTGAGCTCACTAAGAAGGACTCATTTAGATGGAATGATCTGGCTCAACAAGCCTTTGAGCAGCTCAAACATGCTCTAACTGAGGCTCCTGTGTTGGCATTACCTGATTTGAACCAACCCTTCATTATAGAGACAGATGCTTCAGCTAAGGGAATTGGTGCAGTGTTGTTACAAAATGATCATCCCTTAGCATTTTTCAGTAAAGCTCTTTGTCCTAGGCAAATGGTGCTTTCAGTATATGAGAAAGAACTACTAGCTATCATAATGGCCATCAAACAATGGCATTATTATCTAGTAGCTAAACCTTTCATCATTAAGACTGATCAAAAAAGTCTTAAGCATCTGTTGACCCAGAAAATAACAACCCCTCTTCAACATTCCTGGCTGTCCAAGTTAATGGGTTACAACTATGTAATTCAGTACAAAAAGGGGGTAGAAAATGTAGCAGCTGATGCATTGTCTAGAGTGGAAAGTGCCTCAGTATTTACTATGGTGTTATCTTCTTTTGACCCATTACTGTTAAAAGAGATCAAAGACAGCTGGGAACAAGATATAATCTTAAAGGGTGTGATCAATAAATTGTCTCAAGGTCAAGCAGTTCATAAGTATAGTTGGCAAGATGGCTTACTCAAAAGAAAACAGAAATTGGTAGTGGGGGCAGTTTCGGAATTAAGGAAAAAATTAATTCAACTCTGTCACTCTTCTGCCATGGGGGGTCATAGTGGAGTTCATGCTACTCACCAAAGACTAAAAGCTTTATTTTACTGGAAGGGTCAAGTCAAGCAAGTAAAGGAAATTATAAGAGCTTGTTCTGTGTGCCAACAAGCCAAATATGACAATGCTGCTTATCCAGGATTAATACAGCCTTTACCCATTCCTTCTGAAGTATGGGCTGATATTAGTATGGACTTTATCACTGTGACTTCCAAAGTCACAGGGTAAAGAGGTCATTTTGGTTGTGGTTGATAGGTTTGACTAAGTATAGTCACTTCATGGCCCTGTCTCATCCCTTTTCTGCTCAGTCTGTGGCTCAAGTGTTCCTTGATAATGTGTACAAGCTACATGGTTGGCCCTCTACAATAGTTTCAGATAGAGATGCTGTGTTCTTAAGCAACTTTTGGAAGGAATTCACTAGATTGCAGGGAATCACCCTAGCAATGTCAACAGCATACCATCCTCAGTCTGATGGCCAGACTGAGGTAGTGAACAGATGTTTAGAAACCTACTTAAGGTGTATGACCATGGAAAGACCATCTTCATGGGTCAAATGGCTTTCTCTTGCTGAATTTTGGTACAATACCAATTTTCACAGTGCCATTCATACAACACCTTTCCAGGCCCTCTATGGATATGCACCCCCTCTACATGTTCCATATATTCATAGAGACTCTATGGTAGCCACAGTGGATGAGTTGATGATGAGCAGAGAAGAAACTATCAAGATGTTGAGGGATAATTTGCTTAAAGCACAGAATAGGATGAGACAACAAGCTAACAAGCATAGGAGTGAGAGAGAATTTGCAGTGGGAGATTGGGTGTTTTTGAAGTTACAAAGTTATGTGCAAAGTTCAATTCGTGGTCACAATTACAGTAAACTCTCTCCTAAATACTTTGGACCTTATTTGATAGTTCAAAAGGTGGGGTCAGTTGCTTATAGACTGGACCTTCCTGATGATTCCAGCATACACCCAACATTCCATGTTTCACTCTTAAAGAAGGCCAGTGGACCACCTGATAGAGTAATTCCTATTCCTAAAGGTCATAGATTTTCATTGACTCCTGAGAAGATTTTGAATTCAAGGATCATTCGAAGAGGCAATCGTGCTGCTGGTCAAGTTTTAGTGAAATGGACTGGATTACCTGAGTCAGATTCCACATGGGAGTACAGAGATTAGTTGCAGTTAAGATTCCCAGATTTCCAGTTCATGGATCTTTGAGGACAAAGATTTTAATAACCGGGAAGTATTGTTACAAGATAAAAGTACAGGGGTCAATTGTGTAATTGTGTAATAGTTGTGTTAGTAGTTGTTATAGGAAGGACTAATGTTGTAATAAGTCAATAGTGTAAGGGTAATTCTGTAAGGCGGGAAATAGTTTGAAAGGTTGTTATAAACGGTTAGCAAGGGTAGTTAACCCTTAGCTTGGTTTTGGTCATTTCTCTTCTCTTTTGTTTCTTAATCACAAACTTAGCTCATCACACTATGTGTGTGCATTCAGGATTTCAGTCTTATTAATATGTTTTAATCATAAACAGCCTGCTGGAAGTGTACTGGACAAGATAGTTTCTGGGTATCAAACTGTAAATGCTGGACAAGTTAATGAAGATGCTGTGATCAACAAATGCAGGAATGCCAGTAGCTCTGTTGAAAAAGTGGTCAAGGAAATTGGCAAGGACATTAAATCTGGTTAGTTTCTCTCCCATTTATAATTATCATGTTTTATTTTTTAACTATATCATATATACCATCAACATCATCATTAGCCATGTAGAATGTGTGGTTATTAATTTTCTTTAATTGTGTTGTCAGCTGCCTTTTACCCATTTTGGGATATTGTATGTGGAGGCCACCCAAGTATTGAACTTTTTTCATTATGGCTACCCGTATATTGAACCCACTTTATAGGCCACCTAAATGCATTATGTATCAGATTTCATTTTTTCTATTTACGGCTGAGAACATGCCGCCATGCCGGAACCCGGATGATGAAAATGCCCTTCAATTTATTGAATATATTTTAACCAATATAACATATGGAGGCAAATGCTGGAAAAACTCTATGGACTTTCACTGAATTCACACATAGCTCTTTGGATTTTTTTTAACATAGCATCCCTGAACTTCTAAAAACTCAATGAAGAATGAATTCCTCAAACTTAAGTGGAAACAGATATGTTCTTTTTTGCATGAATAAGTCTTAAAAACTTTTAAAAAGCAACAAAATAGCTCCTTTTTTTGCCTGATTAAGTCTCTCAAACTTTATATAAAAGGACGTTTTCATTGTTTTTATTTTTTTATCTATAAGTTTAGAAACTTAACCATGAAAAAGCAAAGTTAAGGGACTTATATGCCAAGTCAGCAGAAGGTCAGACTTCAGAGGGTTTTCCATTTGACATTTTGGTACGGGAAGGAATATTTGCCTTTTATACCTTTTTATGCGCATCAGTGCATGTTAGTCATCCGCCATGTTTTTTTGGCCAGAATTGGTTTTAAATGAATATAGATTTATAACCGGGTGGCCTTAAATAAAATTAATTGAATATTTTGTTGGCCTTTATCTCTTACTGTCGTTCAGTGATTTCAACTTCTCAAATTACTAATTAGAAGCAATAACAGGTGTGTTATTTATTTATTTATTTTTTCTTCTTCATGATCAGCAAAAGCAAACGACCAGGTGTCGTGGATGAGCTCAAGGGGCAGCATGCTACATTAAGGGATTGCATTGAGCAACTTACAGCTGTTGAATCATCAAGAGCAAATCTCATGTCTTATCTGAGGGACGCGCTTCAAGAACAGGTTTGTTGGTAGCTTCGTGATGATGTATCTTAATATCGCTTATTTACATTTTTCTTCAATTAAAATTATTGTTTTGTTGTCAGGAAATGAAGCTTGACCTAATCCGTAGTCAACTTAAGGTAGGTTTACTTCTTTTATCTACTTCTCAAGAAAATATGTTGAACCAGTCAGCTGTTACTACCTTATGAATGTTGATTTTGATATATAGGGGGTGTTTGGGACTGCTTATTTGATTATTCGCAAGTGAAATAAGTTGTTTCAAAAAAGCAATTTAAAGTTGCTTATTCTTAACTGATTATTCTAAAAAGCAATCACAAACACCCCCTTTGACCAGTGCTGTGATGCTGGTTGTAATTTGGCGGATAACTGCATAGAAGGTCACTGACCCAAATGTTATTCAAAAATGGAAATTAGACCAAAGTCGTTAACAATTTACGGAATTATCCCCAACTTTTCTTATGTTTTCAGGCTGCACATACTCAATCAGAAAAGGCTGATAGCATCTGCAGGCAATTGGTCAATCCTGATGGCCTTCAATCCCAGCCTGATCAACAGTCTGTTCCTGTGATGTACACCCGGCAAACATCTCAATCTGATGATACTAAATCTGCTGCAGCTGCAGTGGCGGCAAAGCTGACGGCATCCACATCCTCAGCGGAAATGCTCACTTATGTCCTCTCGTCCCTTGCATCCGAGGGCGTAATTGGAAATTCACTTAAAGACTCTTCCTCAAATGATTATCCTTTACATAAGAAAACCAAGATCAATAATGACCAACCTCAACCTTACATTCCATCTTCTCAAAATGCTCAACCACCGCTTCCACCTGACCAGCAACCACCGCCTCCATCGTCTCCACCACCTATGCCGCCAATGCCACCCATGCAGCCATATCCAGTTACCCAATTCATGCAGTCTACAGTGACAGGGGCAATACAATATGGACATACCATAAACCAGCAACCAGCGCCACCTATGTCTCTGGCTGGATTACCAACTGTAGGGGCACCAGTTAATGGTGTTTCTTCATATTCACCGCCAGACGGTTACCAGAATTATCAAATAGAAGGTAGCTTCTATAGCCAACAATCAGCCATGCCGATGGCACCTATGTCTAGGCAGTAGAATAACCAAATCTGTAGAATCTGGAAGGTTTATGCATCGTAGATTTTTGCACATTATTTAGATATGGTTAAGTGATACATAAGTAAAGTAGATGAGAGTTGGAATTATTTTTTATTCATAGTTGAATAGATATTTGTGTGTTTACTGTGTATGGATTTTTTTGTTTGCATAGTAGTGCAAGGTCTTTTGAGCAGTGTTCTCCGGTCCCACCAAAAACCCGGCTGTGTGTGCCTTTTGAACAGTGTTCTCTGGTCCTACCGAACCGAGGACTCTCCACACAGCTGATGGTTCCTTGGCTACTTTTGAACCGTCTTCATATAAACCTGCCGTCTTCATTTGAACCGGTAGGTTATGAGAATGGTGGGACCGGAATAGTTATTTTTTCTTTTGAAATCTCATTCACCAAATCATTAATTACAATTTCATGCTCCTTTTGTTTCGTATTTTGTTAACAACATAATTTATAATAAAAAATAATTTAATTTTAATTACATATATGTGTCTAAATTTTAAATTTATTTAAAAGGTAACTTTATTTTTTCAAATCGGTTGTTAGAAAGTAGATTCAGTAACGGCTTTAGTTAAGATAATTTGCTTTTGAGAATTGAAGAGGAGCCATGAATTATGTCGCGCTTTGTTCTAGTGGAGAAAAAGCAAAGTATTTCTTTCTTTTTAGAAAAGGTATGTATCATGTATGGTGAGGCTACACATGTATTAATCTTTTATGTTAAAGCCATCCGTATAACAGACTACTTTTTTAATAGAATATAAATCTACACATCGTTTTATTTGTGTTAAATATTCAAATGCCCGACTTGAGGATACAATGATTTGATGTAAAAAAGTTAGATGCTTTAATTTTTTTTTCATATATTAGTATTTTTTTTCCTAAACTATTATAAATGAAACTAAATACTTACAGGAGTATACGATATACCTCCATAGCTCCACTTGAATTGTAAATTGATATACCATTAGATGAATTTACATTTACAAATATGTTTATTTTGGTTTATTTACGACAATGTCCAACTCTGATTCACTTTATATTCTTTAAATTGCGAGATACACAAAATGTACGAGTATGACCAACCATCGATAGCATGTTCACCTAAAAATAAAGATAAAAGTAAGAAGTGAACTTGTGTTGCCACATTATAATTTGTCAATTATAAAACTACATATCATATATACACGCGCACAGTTTAGCCAAGAATTAGTGAGAGGGATGAACAGTAACGTCACTAACGTGTGATAGAATCAGGGGTTCCCATTCGACATCAAATCTGCTTCTTGGCTTAGCGGGTAAATGCATTTGTGGAAAGAAAAATGTTAGGGTTCAATTCATCGCTCCTATCAAGTTTTATTTCTCAAGTTCTTTTCTTCTAAATCCTCCTTTCCCTTCTTTTTCTTTTACCTATTTTTGTACTCCTAATTTTAAATATACTATTTGATAGAAAAACTAGTATATTATCTCTCTAAAATGTTGTTATATGTCTTTTATAAAGCTTTTTGTAATTAAACATAATATTTGGGGAAATAGAACTATTATTTATAGTTATTTATTAAGTTATATAAATCCTTTCGATTTTTGTTTGTTTTTTAAGTATTATAGCTTTAATTTTCTTTTTTACCGATATTATGTTTACAATTGCGTCCTTGTTTCCATTTACATTTTGTTAAAAATCACTCAATCCACCGTCGCGAAGCACAAGTGTAACCCACCGATTTGACCTTTTAAACTTGTAAATTTTGTAAATAAGTATCTATGAAATAAACATACAATATTGTTTTTCTCCTGTGTCTTCTTGTTATAATAATAATTTTTTTTAGAATTATAAAAAAGTAACGCATTTTGAGTATGTTTGGCAAAACTAGCTGGAGGCTGTAGCTGGAAGCTGGTAGTTGGTAGCTGGAAGCTTTTTAAATATATTTTGGTATTTGGCAGAATAGTTGACGCTTTTAATAAAATGTATAAAATGACTAAAATTGGCATAATTAAAAGCTTGTAAGGAAGGTTTTTAGTTTATTTTTAAAATAGAATGGGTATTTGTGTCAATTACTAATTAAAAGCTTGTAGCTAGTAGAGTTTTTTCTTAAAAGCTGTAGTAGTAGCTTTTCACTATAGAGTTTTTTCTTCGACCTAAAAGCTTTCAGCTCTTTCAAACAAACAAGGTTTTTTATTATGTAGGAGCTTTTTCTTCCTAAAAGCTTTTAAAAGGTCTTTACAAAACATAACCTTTATGCGGGATGGTGGTAGGCCCGGGAATGACGAGTCAAGCGTATTTAACGGTCGGCAGGGAGACATGTTACCATCATAACTACACTACAACCATACCTGACAACGGCTCCAAATACCCTCCACCGCCTAAACTTTTTCCCTCCCTCCTATTTCTTTTTTCTTTATAAATATAAACTAAAGTAGCCAACCCACATAAAATGAGAGTATTTTCTACTTCTTTTTGCACCAAAACTCAAAAAAAAAATATATTTATATATGTTCATTTTCTTTCTTTCAAGAAATATGTTTGCTACAGTAAAATAACAACCCACTTGAAATGATGTTCAAAACAATAAAAAACTTGGAAGATTTTTCATAAAATAGTAATCAAAGAAACTTATTATTTTATGATTTTTATATAAAAAAATAATACTATATGCCAAATTGTCAATAACATTAGAAAAATAACTATTTTCTTAATAAACATCATAACATCTTTTAAGTACCGTAAATTATGGCAAAATCAAAGAAATAATTAAGAGAAATTTACTTGCACTTAGTTTTCATGATATATATGCTTTACTTGTTGACGCCGTCTTCATTTAGTTGCACAATTTATTTTCATTAAAGTAGTGTGGGTTCGAGCTTTGCATAGTAGACAATAAATAGATCTCAAGAGTATACTTTAGGGGTTCCGTGTGTTTATCGTTAAGAAAATGATTTTACTCTATGCTAAGAAAATACATATAATTTTTTTTTCCGTATCTCATATATTAAAGCTGATCCACTATTTACGTTTTTATTTGTATGCTAAATTATTGTCATGTTCTGCTTTGTTTTCTAAAAGTAAAATAGATTTGTATGCTTTAAGACACTTTATTATTGCACATCAAGTAGACACACACAATGTTTTCAAGAAATTTGATTCGACATACTTTAAACTAACGTATACTTATACCAATTTGATATCACTTTTACGATTTTCTCGATCAGATTAACTATTTATATAATAAAACTGGCTTAGAAACCCGTATAATACATATGTCATATAAAGAAAATATCAACAATTCTTCGCTAGTTTTATTGTATTTCAATAAGAAAACAACAGGCCACACCTAAATCGTAAATTAGGCTATGTTAATGAAACAAATGAAAAAAAAAAAAAATAACGGATAGTAAAACCAAGTCATGCGATATTACACTTACTTATTTATTAACTATAAAGATGAAAATTAAACATGAAGGATACAAATTTAACAATAATAATAACATGATTATAAAACTAAAAGAATGAAATGAATAGTAGAGGTTAAATATGAACAATTCACCGAATTCAAAGTCGAAGTGAATTCAAAGTCGAAACTGATAAATAAAAGAGTACAAAAGCTAAAGAAAAGAAAAGAAAAGAAAAAGCAAAATGGGTTTAAATTGAACAGTACCCTCGAGATCGGGTATAGGGTTCCTCATCTTCTTCAATAATAACAATTAACAAACACAACAAACAAACCTCCTTTCAATCCATTACTCATCTCTCACAATTCTAAGGTAAACCTATCATCCACACTCTCAATTTCTTTTTATTATTATTATTATTATTATCTTTTTGTTCCTGGACAACTGATCGTTGATATTATATATTTTAATTTTACTTTTGTGCAGGTTATTGAAACCATAGATTAGTGGTGTGATCGTTGAAATAGGGTGATATTATTTAGATATAGGTTGTTGCAGATGCCGGAGGAAGATCTTTTAGAGATTAAGTTTAGGTTGCTTGATGGATCAGATATCGGTCCCTTTCGATACTCTCCTGCTTCCACTGTTGCCATGCTTAAAGAACGAATTGTGGCTGAATGGCCTAAAGGTTAGCCAGATTTAAGCCTCCTTTGTGTCTATATGATTTATGCATGTTTTTGATAAGTTACTAATTAATTTCCTTATGATTCATGAATCTTAATTGAGAATATTCCTGCCAATAGCTTTTTACATTTTTTATTTATTTTTTTATTTTTTTACTGGCTAACTTAGCACTTTATATACTTTAGGACTTGAACCTTCAATGTCATATGGATAGACATTTTTACTTCACACATTACTATCATTAGGCTACAAATCCTTTGGTTATTCTTTCTTTATGAATCAAGGTAAATGAACCGTGTTGGGAAGAGAAAAGAAGAAAGTTGTGATGTAGAAGCAAACGTGTAGGACACTGACTTCTTATATTTTGCTAAAGTATGGACTAGTGACAGAGTGCCTAGGTTTGCTAGAGAGGTTTGATACCGATAGGCTACATTACAAGGTCTTTGGTGGGTAGGTTTGAAGTAAGGAATGTTAAACTACTTGATGAAAACAACTTATTCCGCCTTAATATAAGCCGATTAAGTTAAACACTTGTCTTATTTAAACACTCAAAATTGTTTTGGAAAAGCTTGACAATCAGATAAGCTGTTTTAATAAGCAATCCCAAACACCTGCTAGAGAACAGATGTGTATATGCTACGTCATCAGGCATTACAATTTCACAATACATCGGGCTTTTCGGTTTCAGGCTTCATTGGATTGAATGACGCAAACTCGTGTTCAAAATGCATGTAAAGGTGTTGCTTAGCTTGGCTAGTGTATTTTTTAGAATGACCAACTCATACAACCTCTAAACCTACTCATAAATCTACACCAATGTCAACCATGGGACTAGAACCATCAACCATGTCGGAAGGAACACCGCTAGGCTACAAGCCCTTTGGTGGTTTGTGTATTTCATGTGGAATTTTTCGGCAATGTACCATTCCTGCAAAAAGCTCTTATTTTCTTGCTTATAAGAATCTTTTTACATATGCTGAGCTTTAAATTCTTCTTCTAGCTTCAGTCTTGTTTCATTTTTGTCTAACCATAATTATATATTCCAAGATAGTAGATAATGAAGTTTCTTGATGAAAACATTAACCGTTCTCTTGGCGCCTGTTTGAAGTCTTGTCACTCGTGTTGTGACTGTTGTATGATTGAGCAGCTATTCTGGCTTTGTTATTTTCGGAGATCGGCCTTACACCTGAACCCCTTGACTATAAATAACAATGTTATCCAGTTATAAACATGTGCAATGGCTCTTATTCCGAATCTCTCATGTTATGTAGTTTATCAAAAAGAGTGCTTGATGATAAATTGCATCTGTTCTGGCTTCTTAGGTTAATGATATGTTATGTGTTAACTTATATCTTCGTGTAAGTCAAATGTATTCTTTCAGGAGTTTTTATTATATGTAAGTTACGGTTGACATTCGTTCATTTGCTACACCCCTCAAATATAGCTTTTAGAATCACTTTATGATTTATAATTCGTCATTGAACACAAGTGTTACATTCCTTCAGATAAAAAAGGGGGACCCAGATCAGCAAATGACATTAAGTTGATAAATGCTGGGAAAATTTTGGAAAATAACAAAACCGTTGGGCAGTGCAGAACACCTTTTGGGGAGCTTCCGAAAGGGGTAATTACTATGCATGCTGTTGTACAAATGTCTGTAATGAAAGCAAAAACAGGTAATTTCATCTAATCATTCGTATCAATGTGCATGTGATATATTTTTTTCTTCTAATATCAACTCTTCTATGCAGTTTCTGCAATGCATATTCATGATTTTGTCTCTAGAGCTCCCATAATATATGATAATACAAATAAAAAACATTACATGGGATTTATCTCATTTGTTAGGTGATTTTATGTTATTAAACCGTATCAGTTTAAGAAAAAGTGTCAAAAACTGATTTTTAATTTGAATCTCAAGTTCGAACTTTGATGGTTCACTTTTTCAGATCAGAAATTTCCGTCAAATCTAGTACCGTTAGTAATTTTCACTAAATTAAAGAACACAAACCACGAAAAGAAGCTAACGGCGTGTAAGGAAAGATGAAGCATGTATGTATTTACTTTCTTGGTGTTGGGTATTAATTTTATAGTCGGTAAATCAGTAAAATATCTACCAAGCCCTCTTTAATAGTGGCTGTTGCTCAGTTATTGCTTATGTAGTTGCAACACTCCTACAGAATTTAGGAATTTCAAAAAAAAAAAAAAAAAAAAAAAAGACAAAACAGAAGTTCTTGCTTTTTATTTTCTAGGTGTAGTTACTAATGAGATTAGTCTAATTAATGTCTTGCTTTCTAGTTCCAGACAGATACCTAATACTACAAACACAGTTTTCTTTTTTACAAATTTACCCTCACACTTTTACCTCTTTTTTCATCTTTCCTTGTGATGTGACCGTAAATCTGTCAATATTTTGTTGTTTTGCAAATCAATTATTGTTGTGTACAAACACTGCATCTCTTGCAGTCAGGGAACCTCTGAGCTCATTTGATAAAGCATGCGATTATTATGTATATAATATCTCTGATCTTATGCATTAAGATGATAAAACCACTGGTGCTATAGGTAGGTCTTTTATAGGGGGTGTTTGGGATTGCTTATTCTTCTTACAAGTAATTAGATAAACAATCTTGAACACTTTGGTAACCGTTGTATCAAAATGGAATAAGCAGATAAACAGTTTTATTAAACTTGTGTTTTCTTAAACAGAAAAGAAGATCGACGAGGATCCAAAGATGAACGGCTGTACATGTACCATATTGTAAGAAAATTTTAAAGTTGGCTCAGTCATTGGATCACCTGTTTGAGGCTGCTGAACCAACTGGGGAAAATAATGTGTTTGGCAAAGGGGAATTAACATCCTTGTTAATTGTTATTATGTGTTTTATGTATGAATTGTTGGGTTGAGTCTTGGTACATTTGTAGCTTCGGCTTCAGTTCGTGCAGGGTTCTTTTCGTTGCAAAATGCTTCAATGTTTTTACCATTCTATTGATATCAGAAAGGCAGCTTATCATGCGTTTCTTCTTCTTCTTTTTTTTTTTAATTTTATTATTATAGCTTCAAACAAATGCATGAAGTTAGGACATGAGCAATTGAGCATTATGAATGGCCCTTGACCATTGTGAATTTACTTGTGACAACAGATGGTTGATCCAACTAATATCTTTTGGTTTCTTTTTTTGTGGCATTTTATAAATAATTAATGTAGTAAATATGATTATAAAAGTTATATATTTAAAATAATCTATTAAATCTTAAAATAAAAAGAGTTAGGAGGTTGTAGCACTCCGCTGATTAGGGATGAGTATGGTATCGGTTCATTACCAGTACCGGTATCGAAATTCCCAAAAATGGGTACTGGTACTGAAAACCGGTACTGGTTCGGTACCGGTATTTGAATGTAAAAATCGGTAATACCGATACCATAAAAACAAAAAATGTGGGTACTGGTAGTAGTACCGAAATTAATTTGGTATCGGAAATTCGGTACCGATTCGGTACTGGTACCTGGTACCATTTGCTCATCCCCAGATGATGTTTTACCATCTGTAGCCAAAAGAGCACAAACCGAGGCGACTTAGGCGTGCCCTTTCATCAGGCATATGTCCTGAGTTTCAAAAGATAATTTTTTCAATTATTTAATAGTAACTCATTTACCCCATCTACTCGAATAAAAAAAATTTCAACTTCCTTCGTTTCTCTTTTTAACTTTACTATCTTACACGTTAATTCCTTTTTGTTCTGCAGTTTGCCTTGAACTTTTGTAACGTAATTTTTAAACTGGCATTCAAACGTACGTTAGGTTGGCCAATCACACATTGCCATGTGGCAGCCTTTTTTTTTTTGTTCTTTTAGCTTACATTATTGTTTACACCGTTTGAACTTTAATAAAGTTCTTGTGCAGCCCCTAAATTTCAATAAAATTACCCAAGGCATTATTGTTTACACCGTTTGAACTTTAATAAAGTTCTTGTGCAGCCCCTAAATTTCAATAAAATTACCCAAGGCATTATAGCCTAGTGGTATCTTGGTGGTGAGATAAGACTTAGGGGCCATGAGGTCCTGGGTTCGAATCTCACAAAGGGGGTTTTCTCATAATTATGAGTTTCCTCCTGAATTGGTGACTTGGTGGTGGAATATGATCGCGTGGCAACACTGGTGGCACGATGATACTCCAGTGTTCCGTGAGTGATTCCAATTTGTTGGCCGTTCAAAAAAAAAAAAAAAAAAAATTACTTTTTTCCCTTCTTTGACAATTAAACCACATACAACAGTATTGATATTGTTCTAAAACATGAGGTAAAATAATAAAGTTATTATGCAGCCCTTAAACTTCCAGAGATTTAATTTTTTCTCTTCTTTGACTACACTATGCCAGTATTGTTACAAATACCGTTACAATGCGCATTGTAAAATAACAAAGTTATCATATAGCCCCTAAACTTTAATAAAGTTACTTTTTTCCGTACTTTGACAACAACACTGCGTGCCAGTACTATATTGACGTGCATGGTAAAATACTAGTTATATTTATAAAGTAAAAAATAGTAAAAAGTTGATTTAACTTTTAAAATTAATATTGTTAGATAAGTATTTGTTATGTTTTAATATTTATGTTTTTGTAAAAGTGAAGATGTGGCTGCCAGTTTATTTAAAAGCACTCCAGATGTTCCACTTAGCTCTTAATATTTTGTTGTTTCATAATATCCTGAAAATATGGAGTAAAATCGTAAAAATCATGCCTATCCACACTTGCTAAGGCAACCAACACCTTCCTCCAGATAATCTTGTCTGCTAATCCAAAAATTCAGGTGCATCCTGCAACAATTCAACAAAATTATTTGGCATTTCAGAAATTAACAAACAAATTTATGAAAATATTCATGATTTACTGAAAATGTTAATTAGCAAATACGTTGTAAAAGCAAACAAACAATGATTTGTCTGCAAGTTGCAAGTATTTTTCCATTTACTGAATATTTTTAACCCACCTACTAGGTACATGTCGGATACGAGTAATGGGTCAAAGTTATTTCTGGCCAAACATATTTATCTTTTAGTAAGGGTCAGTTTGGCCTGGAACACTTTGTCAATATAAGTTATTTATTTTTATTATACATAGTCAATGTATCAAATAGTTACCGGCCTAAGAAGAAATAGTCACCGGCCTAAATTACTTGATCCGCATAACCTTTCATGGTAATTAGGAATGATTTTCACACATTTCAAAATTAACTTTAGCGTTTAAAGATCAGAAATGTCATAATTTGCAGTCCTTGGAAACAGTTTAACATAATACTATTATTATCGTTTACAGGTCTTAACAGATTTATATTTGTTTTAGTTCCTAAGAGATCCACTTTCCTTATGACCAAACAATGAAAATTGGCGATCGATAGATAAGTAAATTTCGAAAGTAGCTTAGATTTTATAAAGAATGCAACTAGCCAAACTAAGTAGAGGGTTTAAAAAACAGTTTTGACAGGAACATAGGTTGGTTTTTAATATGAAAATAGATTCCTACAAAGTGAGTTCCCTGAGCAAGTTCTTGCCTACATAAACTAGAGGTGGCAAGAGGTAAGGCGAGTTAGGTAACAGGTTTGGCTCCGTCATTTTGTAATATGGACTGAAATGGGTCAACTCACGTTGGGTAGGATGGAAACAAATTTTTATTTCTCTAACTTTTTGTTAATAGTTAAACTTTAGGTTATTATCAACGTAATAATAATCTAAATCTTTGAATTACAAGATATAGGAGGTTGTGTGTATTAAAATAGACTTTGGGTGACTTTCAACTTGTTTAACCCTTTCTGTTTGTTTGTAATATAAGAGAGGTACCTTCATGATTCCTGCAAGTACTGCACCCCCAAGATACACCATATGCTTCCTTCGTGGAGGATCTTCAATGCGCAACCGCAATTTCTAGATTGCAAATAAACACAAAAATAAATCAGCATAAACTTGAATCTGGCCAAAGAATTATAGAAAATAATCAGAATGAATGAAAATGCAGGTGTTGTAACGCTTATTGACTGCCAGATAGCATTAATGCAAGAAATTATGAAAATAGAAGAAAATGGCATACATCATATGCCCAGCCATAGAAAGGTTTGATAGACACATATATGGTAGTATGCCATAATGCTAACAGTAAACGTTTTAGAGCTCACTCTGATCCATATCTTTTATTCAATTTTTATAGTTACGTCCGTGATATTCAGCTGGATGAACTAATTTTTGAACTTTTCATCTACTTTATTATTGCTTCATTGGGTCTCCACAGCGATGATGAGGTGCAATCTGTCCTCATGAATGTTTGCTTGAGTTTTAGGGTTTGATCACTCATGAGAAAACAGAATATACAGGATAGAGAATGAATGCCTAATAGGAGCCAAAAAGGATAGGAAGAAAAAACAGGGGTCAAAATTTAAATGAAAAGTATAATGATCGAGAGACTATTATTTATAAATGTGCTCTTGCGTTTTCTACAACCAAGCATATTCTCTCCAACATCTCATGCACACATCATAAGCCTGAAAGATCTAGTTTTGTACTTTTTAAAATTTTCCTTGTAGCCTATAAATAGCGATTAAGATGAAACAGGTAACTGAACACACACGCATATTGTACATTTGTATGTGCGTATGATCAATATACTTCAAAAATTACCTTCAGTCCAACTTTGTTTCCCTTCAAAACAACATCAAGATAACGATCCAAGATTTCTTTCTCTAGCCTGTTTAAAAAGTACAACTCATATAAGGCCTTGAATGAATTTTAAAAAATAATGAACACTAAACAACATGTAAAGAATACAATTATGCTATATGATAGGACGCACTCGGTCCAATACTATATTGGTTTCACTAAAAGAGAATGAACAGATGACACGTACCCCCCCCCCCCCCAAAAAAAAAAAAACCAAGAATTTAACTTATTTGTTTCGGCTCTTAATGAGCTCTTTAATAGGACATATGTGTGAATCCGTCAGACATAGTTCATTTGGACTGTTTGTTTCGCGAGCAGATGTCTGAATCGGTAAGACATTTGCCTCTGAATGGGTAAGCATTAAACTGAGTCTGAATGGTACAGACATCTTACTGGTTCAGCACTTAATAGTTCAAACCTCTTACTAACACTTACCCATTCAGAAGTTGCCAAACAGCCCCTTAATGTTATTGAATGAGAAATTGGTAATAAATGAAACAGGGGCGACACTTTTGTTTTGAAGCAGCAAAAGGGGTCTTAAGAGTGTTGAAAATATCCAGACTTTAAATAAATATTGGTCAAAATAATAATAGACAACTAAAAGCAAATAAAGGAAGAAATTATCTAAAGTGAATAGACACTGATGCAATACCGACTAGGTAATCCTGGGTACATTGTGCTCCCTCCACTCAGAACAATATGCTGGTAGAGCTGCAATAACATAAAGATTACAACAGTCAAAAAAACAAGAAATATTCTTTCACAAATGATACTTCTATTTTTTAGTAACATGAAATTGACATGGCAAGCATAAGCTTAAAGATGGTTGCACCAACAATATCAGATTGCTACATACGGTAGGTTAGTGATATACAGATCAATATCAGATTTTTTGGTGTGTCGGTTCTTGTGTCTGGAAACAAAAAGGGAAACTGAAATTGAAAAAGGGCATGTTTGCTATCAACGCAGTCCCCACCCAAAAAATAATAATAAAATAAAAAAAATGGCAAACCCAAGACTTTGAACTACGGGATAAAGTTTAAATCCTGGGTAATGAGTTCTTCTGTTTCTTTCCTCATATTTTGTGTACTAGTGTGATTAGCAAATTAAGACTTACAAAGTTGAACTATGTCACAGACTTCTATTAATAATCATAGTTTAATTGAGTATGCTTTAAACATGTTACCATCATACGGTTGTCTATATCCATTTCCTGGATACAGTTGAATACCATGTCAGCAATTCCATCCCCTTCAACATCTATGAGTTCCTGAAAGAAAAAACAAGTTCAACTATTGGTGGTGGTAGAAGTATTAAATGATATAATGACAATAACATTACTTAAGATATATATTTTATTATGTAAAAAATAGCAGAAGGCAGAAAAACAATTCTTCAAACCATCTTAATATTCAAAGAGTCGTCTTACAAAGCTACAAGCATTGCATGTAAGAGAGCACATACATGCGTAAGTGAATTTATCCAGTATACAAAGAGAAAAATAATGAAAAGATATGATACTGGTCCAGAAATAAAACTAAAAAAATATCAACACTCACGGTGTAAAAAGAGCTTCTGGGGCCTGAAACCGTTCAGTACCAACTTTGATAACCCTACCATCTGGCAGCTGATGCATTAGAATTATCAATAAACGTGTGTACTAACTTAATATATGCCAACCTTCCATCAAAGAAAATTAAAGGAAAGGATCTAACAAGAGAACTTTCTCTGTCTTTAGTTAGTTTTCAGGAAATCAATATGGGAATGGGTTTAGTACTTTAGTTATAGGGTGGAATGGGATTTGGTATGAGATTTCAGCATAGTTGTTTGGTTTCATCATTGGTTTAGACAAATTTACTCCACCAGTCAAGTAATTTAAGAACTTCTTTTCTTCTTTTTTCCGCATTTACCTCTAACAAAATACTAGAAACAAAAATCCAAATACCAAGCAAAATATAATATATAAATACTTGGAATGAATGATAAAGCCCATCAAAGGGAGTCGGTTTAGAAAAGCCATTATCTCATGGGTTTCTTTATAAAACATTAAAAGTTTAAAACCCATCTCCTTAATACCAACAGAAACTGTCACTTTCATTCCATTCCCCCATACCCAGATCTCTAAACCAAACACATCCCACACTTGTTTATAATTGTTCCCATCAAAACATGCATATTTCAAATTACCAATAGCCCTACATCCTACAATCGAAACATGCACAAGTTAGAGATAACTTACAGTATAATTCTTAACAAGAATGGTGGTCTCAAGTCCTAATTGATATTCCCTTTTGTAATCATAACTGAAAACAACAGAGAATAAAAAAAGCTTCACATTGGAAGTTCATAATAATAGTCATATAACATGGGAAGTCATGTATGTAGTATGTACCTAATGTAGCAGAGCTTTTCTTTGATATCTCTTACAGTCTCAAAATCAGCATTCTTATTCATTGCATAACTTTATATGTAATAAGTCAATGACCAAATATCAGTACATGTAAAAGCACAATAATATCATGAATACAACATTTTCTGAAAAGGCATAGAAAATCACCCTCTCCTAAGTAGTAAATCAACAAGATATGATGTTATGTGGCGTCCAGCAACATTCATTCTCTTTGTAAGATGAGGAAATGAGTAGCCATCTACAACGGGAACCTAAAAAACATTTTTAGTAGTAAAGGATATCCACAATTCCACATGGTGGATTGGTGGTTGTTTTGTAATATTTGTAATTCAGTTATTGAATTCAGTAAAAAAAATTAGATGCAAAGATCTCGATGTACATATAACACAAAATTAAAGCATGTTAAAAGTTCAAATTGAAAATTTTTAATTCATGACTAAAGATGTCAAACAGCATAAGTTGCTTCTTTAGGTATGTAGACATGTAGTATGATGATATTAATGTTTTATAGAGCAAAAAATGTTTTTCCTATCTCCTAAATGGATTATGCAACTGCTTTCCTGAACAAAAGGAGATTTGCAATTGTGCTTGGCTTTTGGCTTTCTATAGTAAGATTTACGCGTAACATAGAATATGTCGGGATCTTGTTATATTGGAAACACTATGTAATAACTGAGTATTGCAATACTTACCACATGACTTACACCATCACCGATGTCAATGACTAATCCAGTAAGTAAACCTGTTTTGCCATCATATTAATATTAGGTGAACAGAATATAGTGAAGTCTCAAATTTTTCAATTTGTTTCAAAAGGAATCAGATATAAGCATTAGAAATAATGGTTACTTGAAATATGAATCTCAATGAATAACAAGGCACAGATTCACTAACTGTATATTAAACCTTTACCCTATAAGCACCTTGAGCATACAATGTTAAAACAGCTTGTATCTGGATGAAGACACCAGCAAAGTTGTACTTCTCGAACATAGTCTCACCTAAAATCAAGATTAATCCTAAATTAAGTTTATTGACGAACAATACAATTTTTTGAAAACCGTAAATTAAAGGCCATTTTTAGGATTATGATTATATTGTCTGTACATACCATCTTTTCTCTGTTTCTTGAAGGATTAAGAGGCGGATCTGTAAGCAAAATGTTGCATTCTGATGGATCCACCTGCCAAAATAATATATGAATAGCATTCTCGCAACATCAAGTTCACCACCACACATAAGAAGGCAGCATGTACTCACCTTGAGTTCATTATAGAAGGCATGATCCCAAACATGACCCATATCATTCCATTTTTGCACAATGCCATTGTTGACAGGATAGGATACATCCAGTTGATGCCTCAAGTTCAAACAGGCTTCACCAACAACAATATCCTGTATGAACCACAAACATAAGAAACATTTCCATAGTTAAAAATCATTTGAAATGCTACACACTATAAAGACCCAGACGGTTAAAATTAAAACACCAAAACAATACTGAACAAACTCACTCAACTCTTTTTATTATAAACCAAAGCACATGAATAACAATAGCCCTAACCATCTATTTATACAACTAAACATCTTGGAAAACAACTAAAAAGATATTTATAGTTATACCCCTGACCCAAACTAAAAATATATGACTCCATATATAACAACTTCTTAAATAAGTGAATCCAGATAAAAAGACATTTATGACCCTAACCCATTCGAATATTCGATTATGTGAACAAAGCCGATTATGTCCATCACACTACACAGTCATGGCAGTGAAACAAGGCACTACAATTGACCTAATCAATCAAAGCACTTATATAGTTATATACTAATCAGGTAATTTAAAAGTATAACAAGTGATTTACTGCTCTGAATTGACCTGAAAATATTTTAAAATATATATATATATATATATATATAGGGTAGGGTTCCGTAGGAAAATGGTTTTGTGTAGGAAATGTAGGAAGTGTTTTGAACCATTAGATTTAAAGATGGATGGTGGAGATTAAAAGATAGGATGGTGTTTAAAATCTAATTAATATATTAAAGAAATTAGGGTAGGATTGTCAATATGTGTTTTAAATGAGGGTATCAAGGTCATTATGTATCAAGTTTTTTAGAAACTATTTAAATGCTTCTTACATTTATGGTACCTCTATCTCTCTCCTAATTATTGTTTTCAATAATATCATTCAAAGTCAAACATTCATCTTCACAAAACAAAAGCAACCATGCACTTTATTTAGAGAAAACCAATTTCTCTCTCCTATTAGTTTTGAAACCATTCCCATAATTCCTTAATTAATGCACACTATTTTCTCTCTCATATCAGTTTTAAAACACTTCTACCATTTTAAAAACACTTCTACTTTGTTTAGTTTCAATATAAAACACTCTTGATGTTATTATAAAAACACTCCAATGATATTATAAAACACTCCTTATTAATGCATACTAGTTTCTCTTTCATTATAAAACACTCCTGACATTATTATAAAACACTCATGATGTTAACCTTCTGCCATGACTTGAATAATCGAACAAGTGATAGAGATGGGTTATATGTTTGAAGAATCGAACAGTTTTCGGGTATTGATCAACTTATTTGATATGAATATCTTATGATTCTTATGAAAAATAATGACTAATTAGTTAATTTAGGATAATTAATCTTCATAAATATCTAGATGTTAGTTGCTAATTTAGTGGGTTTGTAATAAATAAAAAATGGACAAAAAGTCTATAATGCCCTTCATCTAAAGATTTAATCAGATTTGATCTAATGGTTGAAAATACTTCCTACACTTCCCACACAAAACAATTTTCCTACCGGATCCTCTACCTATATATATATATATATATATGCATCACCTTGAGCTCTTGTTCCATGAGAGTCTCTTCGTATCTCAACATCGGCCTACCAACCACACAAGGAAATACCGACGTCGGAAAATTCTCTCCAGCAAAGCCACACTTGACATACTGCATTCAAATTCAGTAATCATAAAACCACATTAACCTAATAATATCATATGCATTAAAATCAGCAATGTACTTGCGATTCATGATTTTATGTCAACAACCACCAATTAAATCATTAAAATATGATAATATTTTAAGCTTGTGATCTGGATAAAAAGGTATCAAATATAACAAAACAGATCGATGAATCAGATTTTCAACAAGGGAGTTTATAGATAGTCAGTGGATCTGATTAACAGATAGAGATCAGTAATATCAGCTTAATTAAGGAGAAGATTAGGTTACCCCAGTGCCATTGTCGCAGACGATGACCTTCTTGCTGTCCATTTTATAGCACCTGAGATGAAACGACCGACGGTGACGGTGATTGATACGTCTTCTTCAATGTGGATTATTAATTAAGATGAAAATGTTCAAGATTAAACCATGATTTGTGTTTGTTTTGCTTTGCTTTGCGTATAAGCTCAGCTGACGAAGACGGTTGATGTCAAACGGGTAGAATGAGAACCAGCTCAACAACCCAATCGGGTCGGGTATATTTCATTTTTCAGGGGACCCGAAGAGGTATAAGGCTTTATAGCTCAGGCTAAGCTACGGCTTTTTAGGTCGTAGCCACAAAATAGGACGAATGATGACCATCATGACCGAAGCAAATACACTTAGAGAGTGTTTGAGATTGCGTTTTGAATCTGATTTTTAGATTGTTGTGTTTTCAAAACGCAGATAATCAGTTTTTAGTGTTTGGGATTGCGTTTTGAAAACGCAGATAATCAGTATTTTATGCTACCAAAACGCAATAATCTATAAGCAGCTCCACCCCTGCTTTTCCAAAACGCATAATCTGTTTGGAATAATCAATCCCAAACACCACCTTAACCTCACGCTAGAGGGTGGTCACAGAGAGGCCCTTTCTCCTCCTCTGTGACGAGCCTAACGATTTTCTACCGTGTGCAGGTTTATCCAAGACTTTAAGCTTACAAGATCTCATTGGATCGTCCCTGTTCTCGCTCATTTACGAGTTCAACCACTTTTGGGATCTTCACGTATAAACTCAGCTGTCGAAGATGTTGATGTCAAACGGGTAGAATGAGAACCAACTCAACAACCCAATCGGGTCGGGTATATTTCATTTTTCATTGGCAGGGGACCTTCCAATGTGTATACAGTATTGAAGGGATAGGGAGCCTAATCCAGGCGGAGGAGGCGCCCCTATCCCCATAAACAGGAATCCTAGCGCCAGACTCGGCGCCAGGCTTCCTCCACAGCGCTGCCAACATAACATGCAGCGCAGCGCGCAAGCTTACCAGCTGATAAGCAACAAACAACACCTGATAAGCGCGTGCTGCCACGCGCGGTATCTTCCCTTATCACTTTTGGTACGAGGTACAGAAGATAACAAAAGGAAGATTCACAAGGATATCTGACAGAGTACGCGCCAATAAGAAGGCGACAGGTGGCAAGGGTGGTCCAACCACCACTGACAAGGACGGCAACATGACTGTCCCCATGCTTCCACCATACCATCATCAACAGTGACAGCAGACATCCCCTGCTGATGTCAGACAGCAGAGGCAGGGTCAACGACTGTAGCAAGGACAGGGGCACCGTCCGCCAATCAGAGCTCGCCACGTGTCCGCCTCGAGCAACAACCATGCTGCAGAATGACGTCATCCACAGTAACCTGGTTTTCCCGCCATTTTTATGGGAAGCTTGGACTTGGGCTTTGACCAGACCCAAGTAAAGATAACTTCTCGTGGGCTTCTCTACTAAGCCCACGAGTTCTCCTATAAATAAAGGAAGACATCTCTTTGCAAAGGATCCAAAAAATATTCATTGGAACCTAGCATTACTCTCTTGTAACTCTCCCTACTCGATTATTAATAAGATTCCGGCTAGTTACAGTGGACGTAGGTCACTTTTCGACCGAACCACTTACATCTTGTGTCTTTATTTACGTAACTCTCACACACGTTCACACTTCTTATTCTCACCCGGGTTTAACTAGAGGTTTGGGTAAAGGATTACTCTTGGCGAACGTAAGTATTAACCACACGGTGATTAGTGATAACCACCGTGATACTTATTGTTTCTTCAAGTATATCATCATAGGTTTGAGTCATGGAGCAAAATTGTTATGTGTTGGGTTTATCGGAGTGATTGGCATTTTGTTAGTCGTTTAAAGAAAAAAATAATAATCTATTTATGTCATTTGAAGAATAAAAAGTTATAGTGTTTTTTTATTGAATGAAGTCGAAACAAACGTTATTATAAATGAAGATACCGCGGATTAACTATAAGCAATGAGACATCCTATTAAGTTATAAGTACTGTTGTGTTAAGTTTTACTGTAATAAATTTATTTGTGGAATAAATTTTAAGAGTAAGCTATAATAGGGAAAGGATCGAGTTCAATGCTATAATGAATATGCACTACATACAAATTATATTGGTAGCTAAGGTAAAAATTTTAACTTTGTCCTCATCAAAAGCATTTTCTTAATTTAACTAGGTAAAATTACCACCAAGTCTTTACGTGATAAATAGACAGTCATACATAACATAGCATTACTAATAATAAAGTAATATTCATTCAATTTATTCATTTCTTAAAATCAGATATAGATAATGACATATGAGTGAAATATACAACTATAACGAAGCATCCAAATACAATAGAACTATGTGTTTAAAATCACTTCTAGTTTAGTGAATATACACACTGCGTCCTATAAATACATGTTGCACTATGATTACTTCAAGCTAATTCGTGGTTGTAAAGAATGGTTTGTGTATCAAAGAGCTTGTAGCCTAGTGGTATCAAGATGTTGGAAAGATCCCCTTCCCTATGAGATTGAAGATCTTAAACTTATGGCGGACAAAGATGTGCAGATTTAGAAGTACCATTAGTAAGTGTGTGTGAGTTAACAGTCTAATATTGTGATTTATGTGGCTAGGTGGGACATAGTTAGGCGCCAACAATAGTCAAAGGGAAGAAAATAATAACGCAACCATCATAACCCACCATTCAACCGATTCATTAAATTCGTCTTTTGATAATATGAGTAATGACATCAATATACATAGATAATCATACGCATTTGAAAACATATCTAACACATTTAATGTACCCAATGGACATGATGTGATAATAAAGTGTATCTCATCTATTCAAAAAGTGAAAGGTTCAAACCTTGCCAAGGCGTAGATATGGCGTAGATATAGAAGTATTAAAGAGTAAGTTGGTTTGCCGTTAAAAAAAACACATATAATAATTGTTTATTTCCTATCCTCTATTTATCCAAGAGGTGGATGCTTTAAGGTTTGTTATTGTTATTGTTATTATTATATTATGATTGAAAGTTGGTGTATGACAAAAACGGCTACTAAACTTAGAATCGTAATCTATTAAAAAAAACATTTAAATGTTTATAAATTTCATAAACAAAAGTCTTAGTTGAATATGGATGACAACTCTATGTTGTTAATATTTGTCCAAACATATAAATATTTATAAATAACTAGATTATGGCGTAGGCCGCGCGTTGCGGCGGCAACGCTTTAAACAGTGTCATGTTATGTGATGCGTTAACCATACGAAAACACGTGTTTTGACGTATCTGATTTAAAGCATTGCGGTTACCGAAAAAATGGAATCGAATTGGGGTTGGCCCGTTTAGTGATGGGTCCACCTAACACTACACCACCCGTACCTTTGCATCAAAACTTAGCGGAATCAAAATGTACAATAACTTGAATTTATGCCGTAGAATGAAAACGTATTGTATTTGATCTGACTTGTTTCCAAACACTGTTTAAATTAAAACGTAGAGAAACAGAAAACAATTTTATTTGACCAGACTCGTTTATGAAAAAGAAGTTATATCGAAACGTGAATTTATACCGACACATAAATTAAAATGTTAAAATGTAGACCAACTAAAAACGTACATACAAATAAGCATCAAAACACATTATATTTGGCCCCATTCGCTTCTGAAGAAATTTACGTCAAAACGTGAACTTATATCGATACATAGATAAAAATAACTAAGTGAGAAAATATTTTTTTTTCTTTGAAGCTAAAGAATTTAAGTACGGGGTGTAAGTTTGAAAAGTTGATACTGAAGGGGTGAAAATAACATTTATTTAAAGTTTTTAAACAATGAAGAAATGTAAATGTAAACTTTAAAAGTATAAGAGCTATTGTTATCATTTCTAGAAGTTTAATTATTTTTTTTTCTCTTTTTGTGGGTGGCCTGTGCCACCGACCATGCATATTAAATTATACTGTCGATTGAAAACGTTTATATTTGAGCCGTCACGTTTCCGAACACAGTTTAAGTCAAAGACGTATGTAACTCGAATCTATACTATCAAAAAAACCGTTTTATATTTTAGCCGACTCGTGTCCAAACATAGTTTATGTAAAAATCGTAGGCAACACGAATTTACACCGTCGAATGAAAACGTTTTATATTTGAGTTGACTCTACGTCTCACCTAACATTTTATAATTGACCTAGCTCGTTTAAAAAAAAAAGTTAAAGCGTAGACGAACTCGGATTTGACTTTATACCAACACAACCACAAAATAAAAACATAATAAATTAGTTTACGGTAAGCTCGAAACTTCAGAAATTTGAAAGGGGTCAAAGTGACATTTGAAAAGTTGAAGGGTTACTTTTGACATTACTAAAAAGTTTATGGGTAGAATGGGTTACATGTCAAAAGTTTGGGGTTAAATATGTTAAAAAATAAAGGGGTCTTTTTTGTCAAGCTAGGAACAAATGAAGTCATTTTTGTCAACCTAAGAAGTTAGTTTTGTCAACTTAGAAACTTAAGGGGCAAATCTTGACATTTTATAAAAGTTGAAGGGTGACTTAAAGAACATGGTCCACCGACCATGCTCTTTAAGAGTATATACAATACAATTGTAATGTGAATTCTTCTTTAAAAATTGCATAAGTTGAAACTCAAAGACGGATAAAAGCTTGTGTGAAGGGAGAGAATATATATATATCTTTGAAAAAATGGGTAAATATTTGTTGAAGGTTACGTATGATGTTTATCTCTATAAATTCTACCTATACCAATTATGAAAATGACGTATCCAAGATGAAAAAGACTCCTAATGGCATGACTCATTGTTTCAATCCAAACCCATCTTTAATTAGGTATGAATTGTTTAATTTTTTGATTTGTGGAGGAACGAAACATTGAGGTGATATTAGTAGCGAAGCTTGAAGATTGAATCGGCAGAGGCCGGACTCATTTTTTTCCGATCGGTAGGGTTTAGAAGATCAAATCGGTGGGAGCTGGGACTCAATTCATATAAAATTACCTATGAAAACAGCAAAATTCCACCACCACACCAAAAACGTCAGGGGCCGGGCACCCCCGGGCCTCCACTATGCTTCGCCCTTGGTGATATTTGGATTATAGTCCGGAAGGAATCACGATCTTTATGTAAAGATTTTAATAGTAGGTTAGCATGAGAATCAAATTCGTATACTCACCTAATTTGGTAGGTACTTACGAAATTATCCGAAGATCAATCTAAACACGGTGTAAAGCGTAAACGCAAACTCAATACTGACTTGATTGTTGCAGGCTGGTACACTTCTAACATGTTATTTCCAAGTTGCAGATTATCCCTCGTCTCCAAAATGCTAGACACGGTCCAACCTGATAACAAACCCCAACCCATTGTGTCGTCGTTGCAACATCTAATCTAACAAGTAATGAAGTAAATCAATAAAACATCATATAAAAAGAATTCCATTCTTGTGAAGCATAACATACATAGTGCAACTGTCATCATTTGCTCCTACAAGACACAAATATAATGAAGAGTTCTATACTATCAGAATAAACACATATCTGATATCTCTAATCACTGACCCTGCAAAGTTAGACAAGCAGACTATACATGTTTTTAAGAAATATGTATATATATACATGTATGTGACTATGTGAGTGATATACAGTTATACATCACAGTGATGAACCAAAATCAAAGCTAGATAATTTACACAAAGATAACAAAAGTGTTGGTAGAGATAGGTAAACCCCAAAAGCTAAAGCAAAAGCAACTGCAATATACAACTGTTTTGATACTGAAGTACCTCTGAAACATCTTCCAACAATCCTGTTTTTTTTGTTTTTGTTTTTACTTTTACCCTCCTTTCTTTTCAGGCAAATTGTACAGTACAAACAAAAACCCCTTAATCCCAAAAACCTAAAACATTAGTGTTTCAACTTTCAACCTTCAAGGCTTCAATCCATCACAATTCACAATTTAATAAAATTACTCATCTAAAACATCTACTGGCCTTCTGACCCATGAGATCATCATCCTTTGAACCCTGTTGTTGTTGTTGTTGATGCATTCTAGCTTGACCCATATGATAAATCTGGTTCAATGCTTGTTGATTCAAAACCCCCATATTACCATCTTGTGAAAGCCCTAATTCTAAACAGGAAGCTGCTGCTGTTGCTGATTATTATTATGACCATGATTTGATTACCCAAAATCGAAGAAAAACTCATGGGTACTAAATTTGACCGGTAAGTCATACCGGGAAACGCAACCTTTTGCAAGTAGTTTGAGCTTTCACTGCCCAAACCAGATGAAAATCTGTTGCGGGTATGGCGGGCCATAGACTCGCCATACCCGCAACAGGAGTGGCCATATGGTTGGTGGGTGAGGGTCTACTACCCCGATATTCCCACCAACCAATGGCCAATTGGTCCTACTATTCTCATCATATTTATGTTGTAATCCGACTGAAATTGAACCAACATGTGAAGCAGCTGCACCTGCGGCCGCCATCGCTGACGCGGGGACCGTACCGGTCCCCGTGGCAGCGATGATTGAGGGCTCGGCCTGCTGTAACAACCACTGGATGGTTTCGCCGTCAGATTTGTGACCTAATTCTCTAGTGAGTTGGAAAATTCTGGCGGCGCAAAGTGCAGGCATCCTTATTCTTCTACCTCGGCCTTCAACTTTGGTGTGGCGGTCTTTGTTTGAGCTTCGTTTGACTGCTAATTGTTGTTTTTTGTTTACGGTTTCTTGTTTATCAACGGCTACTATTTGTAAATCTGTGGTGTCTGAAGGCTTGTTGTTGGAATCGGCCATGGTTGACTGGTGGTAGTGGGTTTGTGGTGGCTGAGGATGATGATGATGTTGTTCTGAGCTCTTGGGATCGTCAAATAGACAAATACTTTTGTTGTGTGGTTTTTATAAATATTATTATTAGTCATTAATGATCCCAAAACTTTAACAATCGGTTTGCTAAATGCTTTTGGGTTATACGTAGGCAAGGCTTGGGAATTCCTGTCGTCACGTTATTAAAAAGTGGGTCCTACAAGAGCTTAGTCTTTTTTAGATCATGTGTAGTGGGGCGTTATTGGAGCTTGAAATCCTATTTTAGCGCCCAAACACCGCTACGGTAAGGCCTTAAGGGGCGCTAAGTGGCTTTAAAATTCATGAAATGGGTGTCAGGCGCTAAGATTATTACGTCGTATTTCTTTGGTTGGTGTGCCAAGTTTTTGCACCCAATAAGAATGAAGGAGAGGGCGCTATGAGGGCTTCCCACTACAGCCACTCTTAGGATTACCCAAGGGTGTGGGATAGTCCTCTTTGGGTAGTCTCCAATCCCATTGATCACCTATTAATTTTCATTTTCTAATTTTTAAAATAGTAAATAATTAAAATAAATATAATAAAAGTGACATAATATTAAAAAAAAAGTAAACGTTACAAATAAAGAAAGTCGAATAATACTAAAGTCGACATTACATTAAAAAACGCCTAGCTATACTTCGAAATGATGTCCTCTTGTAGTTTTTCAATAACTCGACGCCTCGCTTCGGGCATGGAGCTTGTGTCGATTGCTAAAACCTTCGCCTCCTCGATTTTGAGCTTTTCATCTTCACCTTTAGCTTTTCCTCGTTCACTCGGTTTAAAAGCTTCAATTTGAGCCGACAAAAGGTCAATCTTTGATGCGCTACCGCTCCCCGACCCGCTTTGTCTTTTGGCGGCCGCATCCTTTTCGCTTTATTCCGACCTGTTTAATTAACCCAAGTTAGATTATTAATAATAACTTTAAAATGCACAAGTCGATTAATAAAAAAGGGCAAACCGATGGACGATGAGCCTCCTCGATCGGCATATCAAACTCCGCTTCCTCATTGATGTCGAAATCCATTTGATGAGTCGAGCTTCCCTCTTGTGAACCTTTAGCTTTAGCGTTTGTCTTTCTACGCTTAGCTTTTACCACGGGGGTTGGGACTGTCGCCCACTTTGGTTCGTCCTAAAAAGTTCCCATGCACGAACAAATTTGAAACCGGACGATTGCGTATCATTCCACTTCTTCATAGCATCCTTAAAAATCATACATTCGTTGTATCCGCTAGGAGGGGCGCCTTAATTTGATTATACATCCCGACAAATAACGTACACGCCTTATTTATTTTCCGCCACTTTCCGCTAACCGAGTCTAAGTCTCGGTATGGTTTCGGTGCTTCCATTCTTTTATGGAAGTTCTCGGTACATTTCCTTCAAAAGCCGGTGCCTATTTTTTTATGCAAAGTATATGTATTAAGTTTTATTATTAATATAAAGGTAAAACTTAAATAATATGGAAACAAAGTGAAATAAAAAAATTAAGTTAATTAATTACCAACAATCGGGCACGTCGATGTTTCGAGTCACGCTTTGACCAACGCATCCATTTCGGTTACCGTCCATAGTTTCTTAGGCAATTTCTCACCACCCGTCGCCTTTGCCTTTCCTTTGGCTTTGTTACGCGGTGGTGATGGTTGCGTTTTCGGAACAGTTCGACCACATCATCATCGTCGTCCTCGTCTACGAGCCCTATAGGACGACGTACTTGTGGTGTTGTAGGACTTGGTTGAGGTGGTGTGAAGGTAGTAGTAAACAATGGTTGTTGTTGCATTTGCATTTGATTGAACATGTTAGATTGCATAAGTTGTTGCATTTGCATTTGGCTTAGTTGTTGAAACGCATTTGAGGAGGATTAGTTGTAGTTCGCAAATGAGGACGGAACTTCGGGCCGATAACACCCGCTAAAAGTTATCGGGAAGTTCACGTTTTGATTCGGGTTTTGATTCGGTGTTTGATTCGGGGTGTTCGGGTTATTTGGTTATATTAGTTGAAGGGATCCATTTGGTTTTTTATAAAATTTCAAAGAAAAAGAGTAGAGTAGAAGAGATGGTGGTTGTTTTTTAAATAAAAATGGTTGATTTGTAGTTCAAATAGAGTAAAAAAAAAAATTTAAATAGTAACGGTTATGACCGTTGTGCATCGCCCACAAATCAAATCAACCAATCAAGCTAGCCCGTCCACTTCGTCCATTGTAAGCCGGTTTGGACGCGTGAGCCCCGGCCGGGGCGGTGTTCGCCAGCCCTAAGACGACCCCCACACCACACACTCTTAGTACTCTATTCTAATTCAATCCTCCATTGTTATGTGAAATTCACTTCCAAGTATTTTAAAGGAGTAAAATGCTAAAATAGTTCTTGAGGTTTGCTCAAAATGCTTCTTTAGACACAAAATCTGATTTTTATCTCAAAGACCAAACCTTTTGGATAAGCCAAAATTGTCTAGTAACGTATAGAAACTTGTCTCAAACTTATCATCTTGCCACCTCTAATAGAGAAAACAAATGATATGAATATAAAACACTAAATATTTTATCTCTTCTTACATTAATTATTCAAGCCCGCTTATGGCTGTGCGCATATAATGTATATATGTGTGGCCTTGGGGAGGCAAAAGTAAAGTTGCACTAATTTTAACGTTATTTTACTAATTTCGTGAAATAACGTTAAAAACGACGGACGGTTAATCATGCATCATGTGGTGGCGTTGATAGCCAAAAGACAAGGGGCACATGCACCAATCGGGCTTGTCCCGATTGTTAAGTGTTATGATGATGATATTAATTATTCACTATCTATTTAATCTCTACTACCTTATTAAGGAGGAGAGATAGGTAAGAAGGTAATTTCACCATCATTTTAAGATGGCATACAAAAGGTCACAAGGTAAACAACTATATTTTTGCCAAATCCTTCCCTTTATGCCCCTATGTGCAACATTTGATTACAATTGTACAAATGACTAATGCAAGTCATCTCTATTATTATTATTATTATTATTAACAACTATATTTTTGCCAAATCCTTCCCTTTATGCTCCTATGTGCAACATTTGATTACAATTGTACGAATGACTAATGCAAGTCATCTCTATTATTATTATTATTATTATTATTATTATTATTATTATTATACTATATATTAAAATACAATGTCGGTGCTACAATACTACTGTAGCAGCTGCAGTTTTTTTTTGTGTGGTGGTTTATTTATTCACAAAACGAAAACCTCAGAATAAGATGGGGGAGTCGTTTTCCATTGGCGAGGCACGCAAAGGACGTGGCGAGGAGGGAAAAGAACCAACGACAGATGAATGGTATTCTCTGTAAGTGTAGAGGTTGGCGGTTGGTGATGGTGGCGGCTATGGGTTAAGAGTTTGACAGCTGAGTCGGAGGAAACGGTGGTTCACAGATCTTTAGCGACGGTGGCCTTGTGGTGGGTTGCGAAGAAGTCGTTTCTCATATTGTGATTTTTTGCCGGTGTCCGTCGCCGGAGGATGACGACCAGTAGGATGACATATGTGCCATAGAGTGGGGGTTCATTCCGGTGGCGGTGACGGTGGCTTTCCTTGGTAGAGGAGAGGGTAAATAGAAACTAGAAAGAGATGAAGATGATGTTTTAAAATACAAAAGTACAAACGTGAAGCAAATATAAATTTGATTTGACTATTTGAGTTAAAATAGTAAAACGTGATGCTCTGAAGAGCTTTTACATTGTTGATTTTGTAAAATTATAAATAAGGATATTCATTACGTGCAATTTATGGATTTAGTTAAATTTGTATATTTTAAGTTGTTATTATATATAAACATAATCATTATACAAAGTTTCCATCGGCTCTTTTTTATGTTTAGTTTTTTTATAAAGTATTAACAGAAACAAAATTGTTTCTCTTTTTGTAATTAAAACAAAAACTAAAATATACGTTAACCCCTCACTCGTAGAATTTTATGCACTTGATTATTGACGTTGATGGTTTTATTATCTTTAAATTAAACAATTATATTGTTGTTATTTTCTAAATGTAAATTTTGTATGGATTCGAGTTGGTATAACTTCGACTTATTATGCGTTTCGATGATATAAATTCGAGTTATCGTACGTTATGATGCCGCCGCAACGCGCGGCTGGTAACATACTATTAGTTTAAAAGAGTGTATGCTACATATATCTTAATCCTACACACCGAAAACATCCTAAATATATCATACACTTTATCCTACCCATATTGATATTCATCATACTTTATCATACATGTATTGAAATTTATCTTTAATCATAAGTTAGGGTTGTTTAATCATAAGTTAGGGTTGTTTTTGAAAATTTATATTTTGAAAATGAGTTATGAGTGTAATTTAATTAGCCCTTACAACATACTAAATACAAATATTATATTGAAATTTTTATTAGTTTAAATTTATTCTTTTCCTGGCAATAACTTTTTTATCATTTAAACCCTTCACTATATTCTATTTATTATATGTTTGTAGATATGTTTGTTAATTGTTAGGCTGGTAGTATAGAGCAATACATATATATAATCGATCAGATTCACAGAAAAAAAATAATTAAGATAGATGGTATCAAGAATCTATAGATCTATATTACACGAAACCATGACATAATCTGAAAAAAATGAACACTTGTGGTAAAGTATTCAAATACAATATAGAAGCTGACCAACGTAAAGCTAGTAGCTAGCCTATGTTGATGCTGATACCAATTGCAATGAGTAAGATAGTAATGAGTCCAAAAAAGATGATTGTATGGACACAAATCGAAACCCCGCTAGTCTGGAAGTTGTTAAACTCAACCGCTCGCCCCTTGCCTGGAAGCTGAAAACAATAAACCGGGCGTCAGTAGCACAAACAGCAATACCCCGATTAAAACCGGTGCCCAATCTGCCATTTTCTTTCTTTCTTTCTTTTCTTTGTAATCAAGACCGCGTAAATGGTGCACAAGATATGTATAGAAACAGAAGGCTTATCTATATATGTGTTAAATGATAAACAACATTCGGCTAGGTGATAAAAGACATGTACAAACTTTAATTCCCGGAATTGTAGGTGAAACATTGCGTACGTCGATTATTTTTTATACTAACGTTATGTGTGACAGTGATCTTAAGCCGGCAAATTTGTCTCGAAGTATTGATAATGATTTGTTTTAATACTGGCTGATGCGATTTGTGACATATGTCAAACTAAGATTAGTAGATGAGTAGATGATTGAAATGTTGAATAACTTTACATCGAAGGTTATAGTATGCATAACACGTATGCATCATAGACTATATTTAATTTAACTGTCTTAATTAGCGACAGAATGTACAAATTATTGTTGGTTTTGGAATTCCAAGTAGTAGAATACTCTTATTGGTTCAAGTAAAGGCTCTTCAGTTTTTAAGCAATTTTGCTCTCCATCTTTAAACAAACTAGCGGGTTATACCATCGCTATGTGGGAGGCGGGCCGATTTTAAACAATGCTTAAATGGAAACATAGACACAATGGTCCAACCTATCAACCTGGACCGGTCGGGGATCCGTTTCCCCTCCGACCGGCTGTCCGGTCCGGGTTTAAGAACATTGGTCGTAATGGATGAAAGACATGTTTGGTTCATTGGCTTTTGTATTGAATTATAAAAAAATTAAGATAACAGAAAAAACCATTTAAAAAATTGTTAAAAAAATGCTAAAGGAAAATAATTAAATACAAACGAAATTAAAAAAAAAAAAACAATAAAATAAGTTAAAAAAGAAAAAAAATGGAACAGGGGAAGGGGGGAAAATAAAATCTCAAAATCGGGTTAGAAGGGAATAGAACCAGCATTCCCTTAATGTAATAGACGTACTTTAACTACTTGACCCAGTAAAAATTTGTTTTATTTTAGTTTTTCTACAAAAGTATAGAAAAACAAAAAATACAATAAAATACCATAAAAGAAAAGACCAATGTGACATCCACCGATCTTTTAAATAATGAGATAGTATAACATTATGTATAGGTTTTTGTGACTAATCGCTTTGCGATATGCGATGAAGTAATGTATGTAAACCTCACTTGCATTTAAATAAACTAACGAGTTATCATATACACGTGAAAACTAAGTAGGTTTCCTCAGGACAACCAAGCACAAGAAAACATAAGCTTAAGCTCTATTAATGAAACAAACAATGACACAAAACTTGACCATTTAAACTGTGTTGAGTTATGTTCTAGTAAGCAAACTAGTTTGTGACCATTTTATTCTATCACTAAATTCCGGTCGGACCGAAAGAACATTTTATCGACACTCTATTGTTCGTCACGACGATGAACCCTGCATATATCCTGCAGCAAATGACCAATTGTTTGCGTTTTCAACAATATTACTTCATTCTTGTCAATAGCAAGTTATTTTGGAAACGACCTGAAGGATGCGATTGATCTTGGATAAACCAAGTGCATTTGAACACTCTTTTCATCATCAGATTGATAGGGTTTTTGGAATGACATGTTGGTTTGAGGCTTTTGAGCTATTCATTTCCTTCATAACTTATATACATTTATATATGGACTGCTAATATCCTTAAGAAAGCGGTTCATGATACTGATAATATTAGTGTGAAGCTTTCATCCTTAGACCTAGATTAACATTTTTGAAGTATGATCATATACAAACACAGTAGTGAGCGTAAAACAATAGGAACCAATAAAACAGTGACAAATAGGTCTGGCCTAGACCCGGTGCAAGGAGAGCCACCACTATAAAAAGTATAACAACAATCCATAGGTTACTGAATTGCATTGATAATAAGAAATCACAAGAAAATAAGAGGGAAGCTTTGAAACAAATTTTCTTATGATTTATTCTCAGTACAAAAAACACCTTATAAGGAGTTACAACTTACAACCAACGTTAATAATTTAAAACAGTAAACAAGTCAAAATAGATCCTAAACTCTTGGAAGCTCCCTTCCTTTATTTTAGCAACTGAAACAAACACTTGAAAAAGTAAAGAACGTTGGATGATAGCTGCATTCATACGATACTAGACTGTGGGCTTCGTGACTTCTGAATCAAGTATCTTGGGCTCTTGCGATTTGACCTCTAAATAGGCATCTTGGGCTCTTGTGACTTGGGCTCATGCGACGTGGGCTCATGCACGTAACATAATAAATAAAGCATACAAAATAAAAATGTAAACATATTAGGAACGTAACGTCCCCTGGGCCCTGATAATTGGTTTATGAGTTGCGTAAAATTAAAAAATATATATATACTAGATTTTTGTCTGCCGCGCTTGCGGCGGCAAGACAGATTATTCACTAAGTTCGTTTTAATATTGATATCAATGTTCAAAACAATTTCAAGCAAAACACGCCAACAAATCTCACTCTAACTTGAGTTCCTGTAATTTAAGAAATTACATCTAGAAAAAGCTAAACATCAAATATAGCAAAACTTTGTTCTAAAATATCACTTTGTTAACTATTTGTCCTAGTCCATCTTGACCACTTTGTTAACTATTACACATGATCATAGTATCTAGAATATCTTACACATCATGCTAAGATACCCCAATAAAATGAACCATCACTATAATTTAAATGCATATCCAAAATCAGAACTACCTGAAAACAAAAGAATTAAAGATACACTTGTTTTTTCAACCTATAATAACGGAGAACCAAAGACAACGGGTTCAAACCTGGACCATGAACCGATGTCACTACTTTATCCAATGCCCTGCTGCAAGAAAAACAATCATCGGCCACAACCATTGTCTCCTCCGTGCACGAACAACCAGCACCGCCGCAACGAACCTCAAACTCCTCGATTCCAAAAGCTAACAGCTCACAACTCAGCCGAAATATCTTCAAGCCAACCTACAATTGTCACCAGAGATTAGTTTTGTAAGATGAACATGAAAAAAGAAAAAACAATTTTACATAAATGAGATTGATTTGAAGCAACATGATACAAAGAAAACAAATTATACAACTGAATGAAGAGTTAGACACACCAATCTTAACAAAACATAAGTAGAGTATAAGATACAAAACTAATATATACATATATAGACACATACCCACACACATAGTTATTTAACAAATTCACAAACATTAAAAAGCAGAGGAAATGAGAGCTTTTTACGGCACATGTAGCCATGTATTTGAGAGGTCTTCCAACATGTTTGGTATTATGCTAAAGTTGAGTAAGAAAGAGGCCAACGAATCTTTGATGTATGTTACCTGTGAAAGGACCCTATTAATTGTCGGAAATAATAATACAATTCTTTTGGTAAAGGAAAATTAGGAGACTATGTATTAATAGGCACTTTGGGCGATTTTTGACCCATTCGCATTTTAAGCAATTATTGTACGAATATAAAGCTTTAAAATAAAATATCATTGTTTGAACATTTCACTTAAGGCCATGTGTACTCCAGCGCCAAAATTAGCGCCCTCCCATTCTTTGATTGGTTTCCATGAATCCAAGGCCACAACGCCCAAATCAAGCGCGAAAAAAAAACGCCCCTGCCCATGTTTCCTTTTTAGCGCCTAGGTGCAGTGGTGTTGGGGGTTGTATGGGGCACTAAAATCGTTTTAAGGCCCTCATTCGCGCTCCAGTACGCATGGTCTAAAAAACCAACAACAATGTCATGGCAGCTCAGCTCAACTTCAACTCCCATAAAAATCCTACAAACCAAAGTACCAAACATACTCAGGGTTTCGTATTTTGCTCACCCATTAGCTTTCTTGTGTGAAACCACGTGTTGAGGCTCCTGCTCAGCTCGTATACATCCCTACTAAAATGCTATGCACGAAAGTCTTATATAACTTACTAAAATGCAAAATTGAATTACAACATATATGGTTTCTTGTAGTTGATTGATATTAATGATCACAAACTAAAAACTATTGAATTTGGAGGAATTTCAAATAGTTAAAGATCTAGTGCTCACTTGTTTCATGGTGTACCCCAAGCCTTACTGGATCTTCCAAGTATGAATGGCCCGTGTGCATAACTATTACGATTGATGTCAAGACCTTGAGAGGTAAAAAAATCTCCACGCCCGATTTCGCACTTCTCTTCTTGACCATGATTTTATGATCCTTATCATCCTCTTGCAATGCTATCTGTGTCCTTTTCGCTAAAATAAGGGGTCCATCTTCATCTTCTTTGTTGATATCTACTGAAAAAATACATCTTTAATACCCTTTCCAGGCTTCAAAATTAAAAGTTGAAGACAACAATGTAGTATATATTAAAAACAACCAGACAAAAAAAAAAAAAAAAAACTCTTTAGCATTCTAACTAATCCAAACCATATAAATCAAAGTATCAAACCAAGACCCATTATCACCCTAAATAATTCAACCTCACCAACTTCACTGTCTAAAACATACATAAAAAGGCTACTACTTTTATAAAAATAAAAAATAAAAGTTAGACCTCTGGTCTTATTTGAAAACTTACAGAGAGGGCAACAAACAACGTTTATGGAATCTAAACAATATCTCACAGAACATGAAATCACTTTGGTTGTTGCGGAAGAGAGAAGATTCAGTGGTGGTTGTTGCGGCGGCGCCGACGGTGAATTGAGATCGGAAAAAAAATCCTATTTAAATTAATCACCTCTCTTCTAAATCTCGAGCTGTCGCTTCATATCGAACACTTTTAGATTATTCATGCATGTTAAGTATTTGTCTTGGTGTTTAGAGAGATAGATAGATGTCTCTCCATCAACCACCACAAATAGCCACCATCACATCCCGTCAGAACCACCATCAGATAATCATATTCCCTCCCCTTCTCACCGGTCAAACCAACACCATCACCTAATCGTTTACGGTGGCACCTAGGGTAACACGACCACCACATAACACCACCCCAAGACGCCAACCACCGTCGCCAGCAGACCCAGGCGGCTAGGGTTTCGTGACGGGGGTTTTACACAACCACCAAGACAACCCACTGACACCAGCGTCACCCCTATTCACGACCACCGTCTTCACAAAATACCTAGGGCGGTGGTGGTTGTTTCTAGAGAGAGAGAACCAAAAAATGATGTGTAGAAATGTTGTAGTGTGGGAGAAGAATACACCTGTCCACAATAAAAAGACCAGAATAACCTTTAAAACTCTCAGAATTAAAGAACAACCCTAAAGCATATGGTACAACTACCTATTGCACAAATGCTTTGATAAATAGAATTACTTAAATATGGGGACGGTTATTCTACAAAGTAATGAAAACGTGCGAAGTGTGCGAAGGCTCACTTTGTACATGATAATTACGTAATGATAATTACGTAATGTCTTTGCATGTCATGAAAGCATTACGTAATTGTCATTACGTAATTATCATGCACTTTGTACATGATAATTACGTAATGATAATTACGTAATGCCTTCATGAACATACAAAAAACATTACGTAATTCTCATTACGTGATTATCATGCACATTGTACATGATAATTACGTAATGATAATTACGTAATGTTTTTGTATATTCATGAAGGCATTACGTAATTATCATTACGTAATTATCATGTACAAGTGAGCCTTCGCACACTTCGCACGTTTTCATTACTTTGTATTTGAACCTGTCCCTATATATATAATACAAGTAATAATTTATTTAGAAAAGTGATAAATAAATCATATAAAAATAATAATGAAAATATAATTTTTAAGCCATCACGTAGTTATTGGAGCTAAGTATGTTTTTCTTCAATGTGATTTAGTTATCTGACAAGTTATTCTCCAACTCTAACTTGACCCATATTTTTATTCGTATCATGTCCTGTCGAACCATTAAAATCGTGCCGTGATTTGTATCACCCTATTTAATATTTGTTTGTAAATATGAGTAATAATTGATGGCTTTGTAACAATTTAAACGACGACTCATATTTCTTTTCAAAGATCCATTTCAGTCAGAAACATTCATTTGATCTCATATTTCATATTTGTGACTTTGTATTAGTGTTTTAAATTGTTTTACTAGATTATCCATATATATTAAGATTCGTTATTTCCCCGGCAATTAGTGTTGAATTGTTAATCAATGAAAGTGATTCAACACGATATATCAAATTATCTGGTTTCGGTTCTTCGTCAAATCTCATTTTCTACTCTATTTTCTAACACCCAAAAATCAGCTAACATTGTTCGTTTAACACACGGATTGATTCAACATAGGTGAATTATGTTACACTATGACATTTCTTTTAGTCTTATGAAACATACGCCTGTTGAGCATTTCTACTTCCTAAATCAGTGTTCTACATTTGTTTGATTTGGTTATTGTTGTTGATCTAGATAAATTATAAATATGAATGTTGGTTTCTGATTGGATGTACAATATAACAATGATTTTAATAGGTTATAATTATTATATGTTGGAATCTTTGTTCTTTCTTTGTCCTTAATCATTCACATGAAGACACACCCAGTATCTTCAAAGACATACAAGTATTCATAATTCTTCTTAAACTAATGCCCTATGTAATAATCTATTACGACGTGTCGTATGTTATCATCTAATACGACGCTTTGTAATCCTTTTCGTTGGACAAAATGATTTGTTTATGTTTGTTAAGACACCAATTAGTTTTTGTCCTAGTCTCGACACCTTTCATGAGACCTATATTAGTATTCATAGAATCATATATACTTGCACAACATTCACATTTATTTGGTAATTATAATTAGTACATATTTAATTGCAATTATGTAAAGCATCCTATTTTATAGTCTACTAAGATCATGTTTTTTTCCATAAAGGTAAGGTTGTGTGATGTGGAATAACTATTTACCCATTGACTAGCAAAAAGTGATGTCACATTAACGCCACGTCACCATCATGTAAGAACTAGAGCAATAACTAAATACCCAATAACTAATCGTTGTCAAATAAATAAACTAGAATTAAAAAACAAAAAAACGTGATTGGTTTGGATTGGGGTTGGTCCGACAATCATCCCAGCTTTCTTCCTCAATGGTGTCGTTAATGGTTTGGTGGGGCCTTCATTGGCTCCTTTCAATGGGGGAAGGGCATGGTGTTTGGCGCCTCGCCCAAATGAGGTGGCGTGGGACGTGAACGGACAATTGAAGGAGAAAATTTGACGTCACCCAAAATTGTCAGTAACAACTTATTGCCAGAGAATGTATATCGGTCGCACATTATAGGATTAGTTATGTATGATCAAAAGTCATACCAAGTACGATATAAGGATGGTTCCTAATAAACCAAGTTTGTTATAGAGGTGTGTAGTGAGATCCATGAGAGCTAGATGGGGGTGTTACTAGCGGTGAGATTGTGATAAATCGGTGATGGTGATGGTTGAAGGTAGTGTTTATGGCCGAGTTAGGTGGTGCTATTCAAAAACATCTTACCATAGTGTAATTTGATAATGCTATTGATAACTTTATTATAATAATAATAATAATAATAATAATAATAATAATAATAATAATAATACATTTCTTTCCAAAGTCGTATCCTGCTTCTACTTCTTTATTGTATTTTAGTTTATTTAAGCTTTAACAATAATATACTTCTTATCAGTTACCACTTGTTATTGTATTGTAGTTTTACGTAAAAGTGTTATATTTCATTTCTAAATGAACGGTTGCTACAAACATTACAATATATATAAAGGGGTGTTTGTTTATTTTTCCCAGAAGTGCATTTGACCTCTTTTGTCTACGTCGCCCAGACGCACGCAGACATCTAGGTCTACAGATTGTTTGTTTTTTGGAAGACACATCCCTAAAAAATGTCTACGCGTCCTTTTCTTCGCACAAACATGGTTCAACCTCGTATCCAACCTCTTATAGAACACTCCAACCTCTTTTCCATTTCTATTTTCTCACCAGACATCTCACGTTCCTCTCAAACTCCTTCTCCTCCTAACTCCTCCTCCCTCCGTCGTCGCCACCCTGCTCCTCCTTCCCATCGCAAACCACCCACCCCTCCTTTGTCGCCGCCATCCCTGCTTCTCCTTCCCAACCGCACACCACCCCACCTCCTCCTTCGTCGCCGCTATCCCTGTCATGGGTTATGATATCGGGTGACCATGACATCTCGTGGTGCATATGCCGCCGTCTCCTACATGGCTTGTGCTGGTATTTGTTTATAAGTTTGTGTCTCTATCTTTAATTTTGTGTGGTGTTGGTTAAGAGAATGAATTTTTTATGCAATATTGGAATTTGGTGATGATGGGATTCGTTTGTTGATAAAATTGATTATTGGGTTTTTGAGGAATTAGAGTATGGAGGTCAGATTGATGGAGGGAATTTTTTGTGTTGTCAATTAGAAGTTAGAACTGTAGTCAAAATCTGGCATTGTTGATGGATACGTTTATGGTGGGTTATGGTTTTAGGTGACAACAGAGGTTGTTGGTTCTCAGTGGAGGGTCACAGTTATGGTGGGTTATGGTTTTGAGTTACGCTGTAGACATTAACAAACAAATAATCTTCTTCTTGCAGACTGTAGACGTTTGGTCTACCTCTTATTCTGCAGATGTCTGCAGATGTGGTCCGCAGACTGCAAACATTTTACCTATTCAAAAATAAACAACACCTTAGTATCAAATACATCAGCTGAATTTCTAAATAAAGGCTTTGTGAAACATAATCAAAATATTAAAATAGATTTTAAAGGTTTTAGTTTTTATCCATCTTACTTCTAATTTTATAGTTGATAAAGTATATATGAATCGTCACGTTTTAACTCTACCATCGAAGATTAGTTTCGTGGAAATTGCTATTATCTACAACAATACTAAATATACAAGCACAATTATTTTCCAAAAATCCTTAATATAGGCACTCGTTGAGGTATATCTTATTCTTAATCAACCACCAAATAAAGGAAATGGTAGAGAAGGAGGAATTGGCAACTTGGCCTTTTATATGAGTTAGGTTGATTATTTTTTGTCTAACTTTAGATATGATATTATAAAAATAAAACACTCATTCAATTCAACAGGTCTATAATTTATAGAGAATTTAATAATGCAATTCATGAAATTGATGTCAAACTTGACAAATTACATTATCAAATAAATTGAAGCTCATAAAGAAAATGATATAAAAAAAAGAAGATGAGAGGAAAGAAAGAGTGTAACGCCATGAAGATAGTAGCAGAAGTGAAGTCTATTAGATTTTTGTGGTTTGAAAATAGGAAAAAATGTATAGATATAGATTGGAATAAGTGGTGTTCTTTTCAATCAATGTAAGCGGTTTCAGGCCTAGGTGTTCCTGTCCCTTCTCATGACACCGTTGCTCTAGGTGCTCGGTTGTTTGGTTGGTGAATAAATTAACTTTTTTGTAAAAAAAAAAGGAGGAAAGAAAGAGATATAGAAAAAATTGAGTTAACCTGAATGTGTAATCTATGGGCATGTTTTGGATAAACTTATTTGAGTCCAAAAGGACTTTTGGTTAAAAGGACTTATTAACTTATGACTTTTTTAAAATGAGTTTTTAGAAAAGTGTTCGGATTAGCTTATGTGGTAGGGAAAAACAATAAGTTGATAAGTTATTTTGTAAAAAATTGTTTTGTTTAACTTATTTAGGTAAAATGACCAAAAATGATATAAGGAGGGTAGGTATAAGGATATAAAAGGAGGGCATGTAAGTAAATATCTATCAATAAGTTATAAGGAGGTTCAAAAAGTCACACATCCATTACTTTTCCAAAACAACTTATTATAGGCAAATTAAAAGTTAAAACATTAAGGGTATGTTTGGCAAAACTAGCTGGAAGCTGGTAGCTGCAAGCTGATAGCTGGAAGCTGGTAGCTGTAAGCTTTTTAAATATATTTTGGTGTTTGGCAGAGTAGCTGGAGCTTTTAATAAAATGTATAAAATGACCAAAATGGGCATAATTAAAAGCTTGTAAGGAAGGTTTTTATTTTATTTTTAAAAAAGAATGGGTATTTGTGTCATTTAATCATTAAAAGCTTGTAGCTAGTATGAGCTTTTTCTTAAACGCTAGTACTAGTAGCTTTTCATTGTAGAGCTTTTTCTCCAACCTAAAAGCTTCCAGCTCCTTCAACCAAACAAGGCTTTTTATTGAGTATGAGTTTTTTCTTAAAAACTTGAAGCTTGAAGCTCTAAAAGCTCTTAAAAGCTCCTTGCCAAACATACCCTAAGTCTTTTTTCACTCGCCAAACACTTTTTTAAACTTATTAACTTTTTAAAAAAATAATAAGTTATAAGGAGGTGGAAATAAGGAGAGCCAAGCATGCTCTATGTAAATAATAAGTTAAAAAGAAAATAAACATGTTTTATACCATAAAATTGAATGATTATACATATTTAAAGTACTCTAATTACCAAAGCTTTTGTGCATAGAGGGGTTGTACCCTATGCTTAGGGAGTTTTTCAAAAAAAAATTGATATTACACTTTTAGCCCAAATGTTTTTCTTTTTTACTTTTAACACAAATATTTTCATCATTTATAATTTAACACTAACAATTTTAATTTTCCACTTCTAACCCAAAACTTCTCATTTTTTACTTTTAACACAAAGATTTTCATCTTTTACAATCTAACCCTAACACATTTTTTTCTTTCAACTTTGGTCCCACATAATTTTCATCTTACGCAATTTTTTCGTTTTAAGTTTCGTTCTAAATTTTGCGAGTTATAACAAGTTCATCGCAATGCGCGGGTCCTAGACCGACTTAGTTACTTCACATTAACCATAGTTATTAAAGTCATCGATTTTACGCCTTTGGCATTACACGTCGTAACGAGCGTGCGTGGTTCTACGATTTTACGTCTTCTTTTCATTTGGTATTATTTTTCCTTTTTTTATTTATTTTACTTTTACGAGCTTTTTGCTGTTAGTGGTCGCCGGTGGTGCTGTGGCATTAATGCTACTTGGTATGGTTTTACACCCCGCCACAACATGCGGGGACTTAATACTAGTTATTTATAAACATCATACATTTAGGGTGAATCACAAGTAGTGGTGTAAGGATTTCATAATCAATATCCTCGTAACATTGTTATTGTTGTAATTCAGTTTTCATTTTTTAGTTGAAAGCAACTAAGCAATTAGAAGTTAAAAAGCATAAGTTTTTTTTCCCAAGGTTCTATATGTTACATAGAATTATAGTCATATGAATGACCTTGTCCATTCTTTGATATTCAAAGATGATTGTAGATGGGGATGAATGGTGGCAATGACGGATCCAAAAAACACACGATTTTCGAATTTTAATTGGTTGCTTTTGGTATTATTTTTTTTTAAATCATATAAGTTTCTCAAAAAAAATTTTTTTCATTTTTTACAAAATTAATAGCAACTAGCAAAGAGATGTACTGAGAATTCCTTATGTCTGTGATGTCTCAAACAGGTTTCCCGACTTTATGGTGCAAGTGGAATTTGGGGGTTCTTTCATCAGCTAGATCGTCGATTTTAGTCAACGGTGCTCCGACTTACGAGCCTGACTGCAAAAAGGGTATTCGACAACGATTTCACCGTTTCTATTTATCATTGTGATGGAGCCATTTTCGGGTATTCTCAAGAGGGAGTGCACGATTGAATCATTTGATGTTGTCTAGTTACCGAATGGTGGTCCTGTCCTTTCGCATTTATTATATGCAAACGATGCGATCATTATGGGGAGATTGGTCTAATTTCAATTTTATGAATATGAGAAGGATCCTGTGGATTTTTTTCTTGTGTTCAGGGCTGAAAATAAATTTATATAAGTCGGTTTTATGTGGGATCGGGTAAGGAAAGGAAGAGGTGTTACATAAGGACGATTTGATGGGTTGTAAGGCAGGGGATATTTCTTTCTTTCTTTTTTTTTTTTTTTTGTATTTGGGAATGCAAGTTGGATCTAATATGAACAATTTAGGTAATTGGGATCCAGTTGTGGACATTTTCGGGCTCGGCTTACTAAGTGGAAAGCAAACATGTTGTTGATAGGTGGTCGGGTTACTTTAAAAAAGTCCGTTCGGGAGAATTGGCCTACGTATTATTTCTCGTTGTACAAGGCTCCAGTCAAAGTGGTTGCTAAACTTGAGGCTCTGATGAAGAGTTTTCTATGGGGAGGAAGTTCTGATGTTAAAAAGATGCATTGGTTAGCTTGGGATAGCGCCACTTGTTCAAAGAAGGAGGGTGTTCTTGCTCTAAGCAAGCTGGATATATGTAATAAGGCACTGCTGTTAAAATGGATATGGAGGTATAGATCGGAATAACATGCTTTGTGGAAAAAAAGTGATTGATGCTATCCATGGGTCTAAGCATCGTTGGGATGTACTTCGGTTAATAGATGGATTACAGGAACCTGGAACAACTTGGTTTCGTATGGTTTTAAAGTGAAGGTTGAAGGCTTGGGAATTAGTCATATGATCTGTGGAAAAGTAGGCAATAGGGAAACTATACGGTTTTGGATCGATCATTGGACGTGTGATGAATCATTGAAAGAAAAACTCTTAAATCTGTTCAGTTTAGAGTCAAATACGTGCTGCAATGTTGTTGCCAGGTTCAAACAAACAGATGAAGATTAGGTGCTGAATTGGGCATGGTCTAATGTCCTAGGTTCGGAATTGGAAAGCCCAAGCGCCGCTTGATTGTATAAGCCTTTTGAATGGTGTGGGACTGTCTAGTGCAACGGATAGTTAGCACTGGAATGCAGATGGGGATCATGCCTTCTCAGTTGCTGTTGCGAAGAAATGACTGTCGGGGAAGTTGGATAATTCCAACCGGTTAGTTTTCAAGTGCTGTAAGTGGATCCCAAGTAAGTGCAATATCTTATTTGACGTGCAGAACTTGAAAGGATCCCGACGAAAGTGGCGTTGAGGAGGAGGAAGAATATTAATGTGGAAAATCTTATCTCGCCTAATCGTACGAGTACTATAGAAGCTCTTAGGGGACATTTTATGCTCTCTTTGCGAAGATTATGAAGAAACCTCGGAATACATCTTCACGATTTGTAGTGTTGGTACAAGGGTCTGGGACTGTGTTTCGGTTTGGTGTGGCGTCCCAAATATCTTTGCATTTGAAGTTAAAGATCTTTTAGTTTTATACAAATACATCAGCGGCTCAAGGATCAAGAAGAAGGTTTTCCATGGCATCGTTATCATTACTTGTTGGAGACTTTGGAAGGCTCGGAACGAAAAAGTAATTCAAAATAAGAGATTCAATGTAGTGGAGATCGTCTCAAATATAAAAGCTTTGGGCTTTTTGTGGTATAGGAATAGATTTAATTCGAATATAGTGGATTGAGAGAAATGGTGTAACTTTGATTTGATGTAATCATTGTTTTGTGGAGGCCTCTTTTCTCCGCCTTGGAGATACACTTCCTTCGCATGGTTTAATGAAAGTTGCTTTAAAAAAAAACTAGCAAGACATTTCTTAGTTTGATATTTTCTTGTATTTAAGTCCCAAACAAGTTGTTCTAGATATGTATAAATAGAATATATATTTTATACAGCGTAGAACAATAATGGAGCTCCAATCTATCCGTAGACATGTCACATTGAAAAAATCATACAAATTGACATTTTCTGTTTATTGATTCCTTGTCTTTTCCTTGCATTTTACCCTACAAAGTTTTTATGGACATTTTTTTCTTTTAAAAAGGTTGTTGTTCGTACAGTTTTAGGTATCCAAATAACAAAATGATTCGATCCACATGTGCATGATTTGGGAATCTTATTCGAGAATTAAAAAATTGCGACGACTCATCCAACATAGTTTCTGGATCGAACCCCACTCCATAGTCTCACTTATCCATCTATACTATTTCTTCCTAATTTTTTTTTTACATAAACAATAGTTTACGTGACACGTTATACCCATCTTTCACCATTCAATATCTTGCGTCACCTAATCACCTCACCGCACATCATAACCCTCCATCTTTCAATCTTATAACTACTATTCACCATTTGTAATTTTTATGATATTTTAAAGAGAGAGAAGTCGTTACAATGCTATCTCCTCAAGCCAGGACACCATCAGTTTAGGCCGCTAAAGGCTACACATTGTTCCCCACAAAACCTCAGTGCTAAACCATATGCAATGATTTTGCAAGACGTGCTTACCGACATACTATATAAGATTATGTATCACAGCTAAAACAAAATTCCACAATTTTCTTAGCTTTTATTACGAGTGTAACCCTTCAATATCAAATAAGCATAATAAATATGAGAGGTATTATAAATTAGATTTGTCCCACCCTTATAGTGTGGTGGTAAAGGTGTTGGAGTTTTAAAGTGGAGATTGAGAGTTGAAGCTTCAGGCAAAAAAAAAAAAAAAAATAAATTGCTGTATTTAAAAGGGGTTGTAATATAAGATCATTCACATCAATTTCACCACCCCATTTACTAACAAACAATCACAACCACATATTACATTAAAAATCATTACAATTTATCTTTCCTTCACTCACAATTACTTTAAACAAAATATATTAAAAAATAAATATAGTTCCGTGATTTTCCCAAATCACGCTAAATATATCGATAAATAGTAATTTCCCCATTTTCTTCCTTCACAATCACTTACACCCACCGTCCCACCCTATATATAATTGGGGGACACACTCATAAAAAAATGGGGGAGTTGTTGTGAATGCTCTAAGGGTGTTAAAAGATATGGGGGGAAATTAGCCGTTAAAAAAATTATAAGGTAGATTTAAGAAATAAAATTCAAAGACGACGTTTTTCATCCCGTGTTTGGGCCGCTTTATGTAAATGGTGCAAGATCGACTTTTTCCTTGCTCTTGAGATTAAAGATCTACTGCTTCTGTCCTGTGATGTTAAAGGGAGTAATTGGGCGAAGACAATTGTTGGCGGGATTGTCATGATTACTATGTGGATGCTTTGGAAGACTCGAAATGATAAGTTTTTTTCACTGGATATAGGCGAAGGCCATAGATGTTGTGGCGTCTATTAAGTCGTTAGCTTACTCTTGGCTTAGGAACAGATCAAGATTTAAGAACATTGTTTGGAAGGAGTGGGTTTCTTTTCTTTTGTATATGATGTAATTGTGTGATGGCGTTCCTTCTTTCAAGAGCACGCCTTAGGGGCTTTTGGTTGATTAAGTGCTGAATCAATAAGAGATCTGAATGGTTAAGAGGCTCTGGATGATTAAGTGTTGAATGGTTCAGTTATACACAAAGTCTGAATGGTTCAACTCTTAGTCTAACTATTCAGATTTCTTTTTTAAGTTGAAACAAACAGTCTGAACGCTGAACCAGTCAAAACTGAATGGCTCAAAGCCTCATTAAAAGGCCAAGAAACAAGCCTTTAATTGAACGAAGTTAACTTAAAAAAAAAAAATTAAAGACGACGTGATGTGCATAATAAATAAAGATCCACGTGTCACGTAACCTAAAATCTCCCTGTTTACGCCATCACTTTTGCCCTTTTCCCACCTAATTATTATTAATGACTTCAAAACAATAATAATAATTCACACACTGTCTGACACACCCAATTCCCTTCCCTTTATTATCATCCCCAAATAATGCCTAAAATCTTCAATGCATCCTCTTAACTTCAACATCCCTTCTTCCCTTTTCTTTTCTTTCACCTCCATTTCCTTACTTGATTATTATTATTATTAATATTATTATTCTCCGCCACTGACGCTGAAACGCCTCCACTTACTTACTTGCCACTGATCCTTTTTTTGCGGGTCTAACGTCAAAATGTTGTTTTGATAATAATATTGTCTGTGAAATAATAAATCCCCAAAAAGCTTTTTTTTTTTTTTTATAGTTATAGGATATGGGATCTGGAAATGGGTTTTATTCTGTAGGTGAGTTTAGTTTGGAAGCCAAGTGGTTGATTGATCCAAAGCTTCTTTTTGTTGGTCCAAAGATTGGTGAAGGTGCACATGCTAAGGTCTATGAGGGCAAGTAAGTCAAGTCAACTTTGTCTTTAATAATTTGTTCTTATTGAATTAATGTTTTTTAACTTTTAAGATATTGAGCTTATAGTTTCTCAATTTCATTTATTGTTATTGAATTTGATACATCTGTTTGATAAGTTACTCAAATTACATTTTTTAAAGTTGTTTAAGTTGATTTTGTGAATATTATTTAGGTATAAAAACAAGAATGTAGCAATTAAAATTGTAAACAAAGGCGATACGCCGGAGAATATTGCAAAGATTGAAGGCAGATTTGTGAGGGAAGTTGCAATGTTGTCTAAAGTGCAACACAAGAACTTAGTAAAGGTATTATATTGATATGCTGATATGATCAAACTAATGTTATTTAAATACTGAGCGTGTTTTTTTTAATTGGTGCTACGTCTTTAATTGCAGTTTATCGGAGCGTGTAAAGAACCGATCATGGTTATAGTAACCGAGCTTCTTACTGGTGGAACGTTAAGGAAATACTTGGTAAATATGAGGCCACGGGGATTGGATACGCGTGTTGCTATTGGTTTTGCACTTGATATAGCTCGCGCAATGGAATGTTTACACTCTCATGGAATCATTCACCGCGATTTAAAGCCAGGTGAGTTGGAATCGTTGTATTCGTCAATTGTAAGCCTTAATTGGTACTGATATGTAATCTGTTGCTGATACTCATGTTGTTTATGATTATAAAAATGATGAAGTTCTATATAAGTTGTAGTAATAAACTTTATTCCGTGATCCAGAAAACTTGCTGCTAACAGCAGACCACAAGATTGTGAAACTGGCTGATTTTGGTTTGGCAAGAGAAGAATCATTAACGGAGATGATGACTGCAGAAACTGGAACCTATCGTTGGATGGCTCCGGAGGTAATAAATAACTTTTGGATGGTCATTTTATAAGGGGAGATGGGGCACTACCCGTGAGTTTTTTTCAACTCCACTGATTTCAACAAATCCTACACTGCCACATCACTTCACTGATTTCCTTCAACGAAACATTTTTTTAGGCAACACTTCACTGATTATTTACCCACAATCAATGACAGAGAGATAGAGACAAAGAGAGAAAAATCACGTGTACCAGCCCGTTAACTAGAACCAGAATTTGGTTCACGGGACCACTACCAGCATGGGTGGCGGTGGTGTTACCGTGCTGGTAGTCGGGTACCGTGACCAATTCTGGTGGCGCCCCGTACCCCCTAATAAAAGTTGCACTTGCATTTTTTATTGCTTTTCTATTTTGATTCTGCATTGAAAACCAATATTTGTTATGTGATTGTAGCTTTACAGCACTGTAACGCTGAGGCATGGTGAGAAAAAGCATTATAACCATAAGGTTGATGCTTACAGTTTTGCAATTGTCTTGTGGGAGCTTATACACAATAAGTTACCCTTCGAGGGTATGTCAAATCTTCAGGCAGCCTATGCCGCTGCTTTTTAAGGTACATTTGAAAACTCACCATATTTGATTATTCTTTTTGTTACAAAAATCATTTAAATTTATACATACGAGAGGAGAAGCAAGAACAACGAGTCAAAGAATGACAATAAAGTGGCAATTTCGAATCATTTATTTCGAATCAAGATGTTAAAAGGTCTCCCAAAGCGCATTTTGGATACACGCAATGTTATTGAGATGTATATTTTTGCAATCATATTCAACACAATTCTTTCATTAAAAAAATTAAAGTATTGTACAGAAAGTTTTTTGGATTTAACTGATCCATTTCATCATGTGTCGAGTTTTGACCCATATGAAATTAACATCTTTTGACGTGTTAACAGACCCTCCCGACCTATCTTTTTTGCCACCTTTGGCATTTGTGTATTATTATTAGAAAAAATCTTATGTGAAACTTAGTAACACAAACTAACTTCTACAAAAATTGAACAATACTGATTCGGCCTTTTTCTTGGCCCATACGAAAAAATTACATATTTGACCAAAAACCCGTTACCCAGCCTGCTTGTTTTACCACGCTTATACATAGTATACAGTAACTGGAAAAAAGTATATCTGAAAGTTAAGTTGTTTGAGTATGTGACAAATATGTAAATCAATCAAGTAACAATGGGACCTAAACAGTGTTATCAGTCTATCATATTGATTATTGTGGTTTGAAATATCTTCAGTATAGTACATTTAATCTTAGCCGTGGATTTAAATCTGTTTTGTTATACAGAATGTGAGGCCGAGTGCTGATGACCTGCCTGAGGATTTGGCTGTAATAGTGACATCTTGTTGGCAAGAAGATCCAAACGCTCGGCCAAATTTCACTCAAATAATACAAATGCTGCATAATTACTTGTCTGCCAGCTCACCCCAGAACCGCGGCCCACAGCTATCCCGCCTAGGATCTTTGCTTCTCAAAATGCAGTTTTTTCACCGGACTCTCCTGGTACGAGCACTTTAATTGCGAAAACAGACGAATCAACACCAAAAGCACCGACGGAAGACACCCACAGAGGTATTTTCTCCTGCTTTTACCAGTGTTGTTGATGGTGGGATCAGCGCTTGGAACATACAATCTGTACACTGTTAAAAAATAAGCAGCAGAAGAATCAAAGTATTAGGACTTTGTGTTAGCTTTTTCATGGAGAAGTTGTAGGTTTTGTTAATTAGTTAATTAACTAGTATTTAATCCAGCGCGTTGCGCTGGGCGGAAATTCGATTGATTTCGGTGCACTTACTCTAGTTAGATGATTTTTAATATATTGTTTAGTTAACCCGAGCAATATAGTCGTTAATACAAAAAAAAGGTGTCTGATTCATTGGTTTTTTTGTTAAAAAGAAAAGGAAGGGATAAGCATTCGAAATTAAACGATTTAACTAAAGTTTATCAAATACTTGAGAAGTTGTGGCATTAATACCGTAACCGAAATCTAAGTAGTAAATATGAAAACAAAATGAATTTTTTTATGAGCTTATAAGTTATAAGTAATAAAGAGAGAAGCCTTCGATACAAAAATTCAATAATGATACATGGGCTAGTGTTCTCTCAAGTGATGCATCTACAAAAAGATTAAATATAAAATAAGAATACCATGGGCTAGTGTTCTCTCAAGTTTCAATCTATTTACCACCTGACACTTTGAAAACACAAACTCACTCACTCTCTCTCTCTCCTCAACACCAACACCAACACCAAAACCACCATTGTTGTAGCCACAGCACCTCCACAACCAGTGGCACCGCTACACAGTATCCACCACCACATAAACGCTACAGCCACCGGTCAACCATCAGTGTCATTCACCAACTTCTCTCTAAAAACCTTACTTTCTATTTCTCTGTGTAAAAAAACGTAAACCCGCCGCCGCATATCTCAACGAAAGCCGACAACCACCACCAAGTCCACTTGTTTCATTTGTAAACAAAGTTATAGCAATCTCAGCCAAATCCAGACAACAAAAAAAAGCACAACAACACAGGAGGAATCGAACAGAGAAAACGAAATCGAAAGAGGAAAACGTATCTGGCGTGGCTTCTATCCCATGATCTTGAAGTAAACAATCTCAGGTAAAGATAAATGAACGGATTTGCAGTCACCTTGTGATAAACTTCAAGTGAGGATTGTTGTGAGAAGTACAGAAGTAGAGTAGATTCATGCGTCGCTGATGCATAAGGGTTAGATTGGAGAAAGGTTCGGCACGTCGTTGCTGACGGGCTTTTTTTGGGCGGTTTGTGAAGCGGTTGGAAGGCTTTTTTTGGCCGATTTGTGAGGATTTATGGGCGGTTTGTGTCAAGTTTGTCGGCGGTTGAGCTGGCCTGTTTATGGGCGACTTGGACGGTGAGCTGTGGCGGAATCGAAAGCGGAAAAGTTTTGTGGGGAAAAGTTGGAAACGGCAAAAGTCGCTATTGCGCGACTGTTATGATTTAGTATATAGTATAATTATATTCTGTGTTTATATTTTTGGCTCATTTTTAAGGACTTGTCTCTTTTTATTTAAAAAAATAATAATTGTTATGATTATTATGAAAAGCCAATTTTAATGGTCAATAGTGATGGGGTAGCTTATGATGTGAAGAAAGGTCCATCCAAGGGCCTTTAAACCCTCTCAATCATTAATGTAATCAATCATTTTTTTTCTTATAAATAATGTGGTCCAAGAAAATAAAATGTGCCTATTTGGTATTTGCTTTTCCCACATAATTTTTTTTTTTAACGTCCAAGTAAATATTAATTGCCAGTGGGTTAGCACTGGACAAATGGTTGCCACTAGGCAGCCTAAGTCCATTAAGCCACCAATTTAAGGAAAAAATCTGCCGCCCAAAGACTTAATGCAGTAAAACCCCTTTGGATCGGATTCGAACTTGAGACCAAATGGCCTCAAGCTCTTATCTTCATTTTCCCATACCACTCCACCAAATGGTGGGTGGTTTCCGACATAATCTAAAGCTATTAATTTGCATTCTTGTGTTGCCTTTAGGGCACAAGGGGTGTTCCTAGAAAAAAAAATTTCTTTCACTGATTTTAACAAATTATGCACTGTCACATCACTTCACTACTTCACTGAAACACCTTTTTATAGGCAGCACTCCACTGATTCTTTTATTTATTTTTTATAATTTCATTAAACTTTTTATTATTATTATTATTATTATTATTTCATATGGTTTAAAGGTTAAAATTAATTACCAAAACTATTTCAACCGTTCCACAACCTCGGTGGACCAGCATGTACCAGAACACGTTGAGGGATGAGTCGGGCATTGACCCGGAGTTGGCTATCGAGCTCACGCATGTGGACTATGCGGCTCGATATGACAACAACTTTGACCATGTCGAGGCATGACAACTATTGCGCCAACCCTAGGTTTTTTTTATTTCTTTTAATGTATTTTTTTTTTAGTTTTTTATGTTTAATAGTTATGGATTTTAGTTTTTTTTATGTTTATTTATCTTTAATGTTCTTATTATTTAAGTAAATTTTAAACAAACGGTTAAAATAAGGTAAAGATATTTATAAAACAAACGTGAAAAAAAAAATAAATAAAAACGGTTAAGTACACAAAAAAAGTATATATAAAAGTCAAAAATAAAAGAAAACAACGGTACTAGCCCGTTAGATAAAACCAGCAAAACGGTCCATGGGACCACTATCAACATGGGTGGTTGGTACCCGTGGACAATTCAGGTGGCGCCCTGTCCCCCCTTAGAGAACCAAAAGTTGATAGATCAAAAGTTGGATATAAGAATAATTGTGGGGTGAATTGTGTAGTTTGATGAAGTCGAGGGGCCTTCGATTTGGTTAACATGGTTTCCATGTACATTCCTTGGGGAAGAAGTTGACCTCTCGGTCCCACCAAAAACTTAATGCTTTTTCTACCTCTCTCCCAGACAAATGTTGATTCTAGTTTTGGGTGCACACATAACAGGTTCGGTTTTAGGCTTGGTAAATCGTTAATTGACGAATAATAATCGAGTGATAATTATTACTAGGTTATAAAAATGTGTTTTACATTTAAAACAATAAAATTCAGAAATAATTTATTTACAATTTTTTAGCTTTGAATGTAGTATAATGTTACCAATAACGAAATTTCAAATAATTTCATCTTAACTTTTCTTTGTTGTATTTAAAAAATAGGAAATTAACTACAAAATAATACACAAACTTAATAGAGATTTATCGTAAATGTATTAATTAAATTTAAATGTTAACTACTTTTAAAAATTCTCTAAATGTTTAGGAAGTAAATAAATTGATAAGTAAAATGGAAGGATACTCATAGTATGAAATGTGACAAAAGTAGTCAAAAAATAGACAAGTGGCAATTTTTATTTTCTCGTGTTCCTTCGTTTCTCATTAGTTACCAGGTTCATAGGTAGTTACGTATAGGGTATATGGTCATAAAAGCATTGTTATTGGGGTTGGTGGGCCCAATGGTAGAAGCAAAGCTTCTAGGAACACTTAAGGGGAAGGTCATGGGTTCAAGTCTCATAAGGAATAGAAATTTGCCGTTAAAAAAAAATGGTCATAAGAGCATTCACAACCCATCCTCTATTATTAAAATTTAAGAAAATCCCACAAAAACTCACTCCATCCCAACCCCTTTTCCCATACCTCATTTCTAAAATTTACAAAAAACCTATGTGAGCCCCATATATATATATATCGGGTCTTCCATACATCCCCATATCATTTAATAATAATAAAATAATACAAATGGAAGGTGGAGTTGATTGATGTTGGTTGTAAAGAAAGAAAAAAATAATAAAAAAACTTATAGGGGATATGAATGGGGAATGAGATGTGAGAGAATTTGAAAAAGTGAGAGGTAAATTTAGAAAACTATGATTTTTTCTTAAATTATATGGTTGGAGATGGGGGACGGGCTGTGATACGTAGTTCTTTACTTTTAATTGTTCTTAATTTAGTATATAAAAAATAATTCTTATATCTGTATAAAAAAACCTAGAATATTGATTACCAAACTACGCTTATAAACATTTTTCACTTTTGATAATTTAATTTTCCTAACAACTTAAAATAGTATTTTTTTGATATATTTTAAATCACATAATATATGCTAATATTTCGGTTTTGTTAAGTGAAAATGTATGTAATTAGTTTCGGGTAATTAGGCAGGGTCACCAACCTATAAATCTTCTAATAATAAATTTGTACCATGTCATGTATTCAAATATCGTGTTTAACCATTCCAAATTTTTCTCACTTTTATTTACTATTTCGATACAAAGATAAGAACTTAACTTAAATTATATAAATATAAGTTTCTAATAAAAAATCCTAAATTATTACAAAAACGAAAGGAACTATTAGTAACAAAATGAGAACCGAATAAACGTTATATTTTTTCACATAAACCGTAAAAACAAAAAAGTAATGTAAACAACAAAAAATAAACAAAAAATGTAACCAAACCTGAGGTTCGGAGAACAAACCTCTCGTAAACGTATCCACACTATAATCTCCCGCTCATATATGTCGTTATCCAGTCTCACGCGCATATGACCACCACGCGCTCACTCTCTCACTACATTACTTGCTTCAGTCGAGAAGAAGAAGAAAGGTGGAAATTGCGATAAATTTTCACCTTCTCCTTCCTTCTGTCAAATGTTGAATGATCTAATATCCTCATTTTGCCTTTATATAATGGCAAGGTAATTCATTTTGTGTTATTAAACCTTTTTTTATTTATAAGATGGATTGATCGTCATCTGCCATTATTTCTAGGGTTTAGTCGATTTCTCTCTTTCTGTACGATTATCTTTTTGATGGCGAATGATACCGGTGTTAATAGGTTGGCTTTTTATTTGAAAACGTTTGTATACAGCGTATGGAAAGTAGATTAAACGTGTGTGTAGCAGCTGGTTATATGTTTTATGTGAGCATTGACTTAATAGTTAGTTAGTACTGTATTACTAAAAGGGGAGGAGTTTATGAGTTTATCAAGTCGTTGGGCTTTTCGAAAAAGGAATTTCCAAATCGTTGCCATCCAGGTGCTAAGGCGACCTTCGGGTGAGATTTTGGTTAGATTTAGGCAGAATTCTGCAAATTCCTGGCAAACTGACCCGAAACATCCACACGTGGCTGGACCGGCCTAAACTAGCCCTAAACAAGACCAAATCATGTCTAAAGTCTAAATCCCCAAAACTTTGTGCCTTGAGAGTGTCTCGCGCCTTTGACAACTATGGTTTGCTGTCTACTTAATAAGTTATAATCTCTCGAGTTTTGACATACATTAAGTTTCTGCTCCAGTTAAATGATTTTTTTGGTGTATTCCAGTAGATTATTGCTAACTATCTGTATTCTTTTAATCAAACCAGCAGGCATAATTTAACTGCATAATGTTACACATTGATAGGCGTTACTAGATATTAACGGTACTGATATTGGTATAAGTCAATCACTCAATTTTGTATTGTGTTAAGCACCACCACATTATCGTATCATAAACTTGATGGTATCTTTAGCGAGCCCTAATATACAGACTTGTTAAGCCATTTACCTTGCCAACTGCACTTCTTTTCAATTGAGCGCCACTAAATTATTATATTATTCCTTTTAAAAGTAGCTGTTTTTGCTGCTCATGTAACTTTACTTTTTGAAAATTGTAGAAGTTTGGATTGTTGATGGTGAGCTATTGCAAGAAAGGTTAAAACCTGTAGTCTGCCTTTGGTAAATCAAATCAAAGACTGTGGAGCGATTCGGGATTGTCCACAATGCCATTTCAGGATTGATAACAGTGATGTAAGAAAGCTAACAAATCATTCCAACTTTTTTTAGTCATTCATGTGACTTACATGACTTTGATTTTATTTCACTTTGCAGGTGTCAGTTGAGTGGCCCCGGGCTTCCCATTGGTGTGAATTTGAACCCTCTGATCTTGAGCTCTTAGAACATCTAGCAGCCAAATGTGGTGTGGGGAATCAAAAACCACACCCATTAATTGATGACTTCATCCCTACACTTGATGTAGATGAAGGAATATGTTCCAAACATCCTGAAAATCTTCCTGGTGAGCAGAGTGCTTATGATGCAATGTTTTCAGCGATTAGTAGAGGTAGAATGCCGGGCGGGTTGGGTAATGGGTCAGGATGGGTACCTTTATTTGCTACAAGTTTAGTTGACCTGATTGGCCTGTTCCTTTTAAGCTCAAGCTGATCTTTTTTTCCTACCCACTTACCTAGTTTAAATGGTGCGGCTCCTTTGATCTATTGGACCCACCTTATTTGCAGTTTATCTTTTCACCACTTAGCCTATTAGAGATAAAATATAAACCTAAATCAACCTGTGTATGTGTAACAACAAATGTGAATTCAGGGACAGCCCTGAGCATGTGCCGGGGGCTCAACTGTACAGGGCCTCGTTTTCCATGGCTCCAAATTCTAAAATTTGACAATGAATATAAAGTGGCTTTCGAATAATTTGACACACTTAGCTGATGCTTTGTGAAGGGAAGAAACATGTTTAATATATATTTAGAAACTAATTAAAGAAGCAACAATATAAAACATGCTTAGAATTGTGCTTTAGTGAAGGAAATTTGGAGTTTGGGTTTTCGTGGGGAAGGTGGCCCAAAAAACTCATGTGCTAAATTCTGTTATTACCTTTTTTTATATCAAGTCTTTAATGCCACCTATTATTATGTACAGTTACAGTTAACCCCTCAATTTTATAATTTATTCAGTTAATCCTTGATTTTATTATTATAGTTTAGTATCTCATGTGGAAAATGCCACAGCACTGTTCCTATAGTTTATTTTTTTTTTGTTTTTTCTTGTTTTGAGATATGATTTTTAAACATTTGTTAAAAAATAAACGTCTTAGCCATAACTATCTTTGAAGAAAATCGTACATGGTCCCTTTATCAGAATATTTGACAGCTTTAAAATCCCATGGCCTTTTTTAGGAAAAAAAAAAAAGTAGATGTATTTAAATTTATATTAAGAAATACATTTCAATTCACAAGCTATTATTGGATCCATATCTGAAATCTAAGTGCAAATTCAATTGGAAGGTTAGATCTTTTACGTATATAAACTTTTCCTTGCTCGAGGCCTATGTTTAGTTATGGCACTGAGCCACGCAATCCATGGGACCTCCCTGTGTAGATCATATGGTTTGCATATGTCAACTCTGTCATCATTGACTTTGAGTTGATAAAATTTTTTACTCATTTGGACTTATATTACAGGTGCTACAAAAGATGGAAACATTGTTCATTTCTTTTACAGAACCACAAATGCATACACTACTGGTCAAAGAAAACGTCGCAAGATCTGCAAAGAATCTGGTTTGACAAAAGAAGCTAGTTTGACAAGGATGTTCGTTGGCATAAGACTGGCAAGACAAAAGCCTTATGCAGAATGGAGTCCAGATAGGGTGCAAGAAGATAATGGTCCTTTATGGGGCTGCTGGTGGGGGTTCAAAACCTTATAAATTGAACTGGGTCATGCATCAGTATCATCTAGGAACAGTTGAAGATGAAAAAGAGGGGAATATGTAGTTGCAAAGATATTCTATCAGCAACAAAAGATTACTGAGAAAGTGGATAATACTGCTGTAACTGAGGAATTAGATGCATGGATGAATCTGACTAGTCCAAAAAACTCCAAAATCTGTTGCCCCTGATCACGTAGGCCTGGAAAAAACTGTTTCTTCTGATGTTTCACCATTGATCATGTTATCCAATCACCAGCACAGGTCAGTATATTCTTGTTACAGGACAATTTGAATCCATATACTTACGATAGGTTGTTTTCAGTTGTGTTGTATCTTAAATGGGTCATACTGAAAGATATAGTTAAAAAGGAACAGATTAAAGAGGTTGAAAGTCCCCAAAAGTCTATTGTTGATGCACACTATCTCCTAAATTCTTTTATTTAATTGAAATTGCCAAGAAAGGTAACCAAAGATCCAAATTTGACAATGTGAGGAGCAATAAGTTGTATCTAAATTCTTTTATTCAATTGAAATTGGCAAGCTGATTTTTCACTCCTAAGTTAGTTAAACTTTGAACTTCCACCCTCCAGATTGTTCTTTGGGATTTTTTGGTTACCTTTTTTGCAATTTTCCCTTTAGTTGAAATTTTAGATTAAAATGGTAGTAATGATTATTTTCAAAACGGATAGAAAAAAGTGTTTGCGGATGCCGGACCTTACCTGGCTCGTTTTGACTAGTTTCAACCCAAACCCATTTGACCCGTTACTCAACCTGACCACTAATTCTTTTTTGCAAGTATTTGGTGCTTCCTTGTGCATTGTGCCAATGCTGACTGATTTTTTCAATTTGATGTTGGATTAGGAATCTGGGTGGTGTGCTAAACCGAAATGCCTTCCTTCTTCAAATGTTGAAGTTAAGGGAGAGAATATGGGGTTACCCAATTGGGAAGATGATTCACAAGCGATTGGCTTAGATGCATTTGATGACTCATTGTTCTGCAATGAGAATCTTGATACTTATGGCCCCATTGCTGACTCAAAACTAAATGATGGACCTCAATCTGGCTTTAATGTCAATGCTGACTGTGCACCGGGAACCAGTAGGGGTGCAGGTTCTGGAGTTGACGATCTTGTGAATCTTGACTTGGGTACTCCACCTGATTTCAACCTTGCTGTAAAGCCTTCTATCCTCTCCATGCATTAATTGGCAACATTTGGCGTAATAATAGCGTTTAATGTTTGTATACACATATTTTGTCTCTTTATCTAGGGGGTCAAATAATCATTTAGGGTAATAATTAGTTTCATAGGCTGCCTTGCCACAAGTCATTTAAAGGTTTAATAAAAGTTCTAAGAGCAGAAGGAAACCAAACACTAGATATCTTGTGGTCTGTTTTGTTAATTGTTATAATTGATTATCATCTTTAAACTCATATCCAAACACCACCTTGAAACTTTGTAAAGGAACACAAGTTGATTAATTTTGAGTGTTGTACATACAGGACTTGCCATTCTCATCACAAGACAGCATTTTTGGGTGGCTAGATCGGTTGTGAAGTATGAAAAGTGATTTGGGTTATTGACGGATATTTATGTCTCTTTTTTTGGTTATATATTTCAATCCTGAAAAGAAACTGAAGGTATGATGGATTCTCTTTTTGAACTAGCTTTGTGATGCTAGTAAACAAAGCAATGAGGCATGATGATCTACTGTTGTGAGGATCCGATCTTGTTATGTGATGTTTATGGCCTCTAAATCCGTAGACGTATTGGAGAGCAAATGTAATGGTAACTTGTAACTCTTATGGTTTGATGGTGTTTATACACTTCTATTTTGGGGCGTACAATATATAATTATGACTGCGTATATCTTTTACTTGATGCGAGAATCAACTTTTTAGCTACTTACTCGATGTTAGATAAAAAGCGGTAAAATGTTTGGTCGTTGTCTTCGTTGCTCCTTTATTATTTATCAATGTAAATTACAAAATAAAAAATAAAAAAACTTAAAAAGTAGCAACTGAAAGATCTAACTAGGGATGACAGGTGTGTTTTGGTATCCACAATCCCCATAAACAATTTAGAGATAATCTAACATTCATGAACAAAAATCTCTAAATCAACAGTTTCTTTACTAACATTACAACAATTTCTTTATTAACATTACACTATCCCAATATTGACAACATATTCTTGATCAAGTAAAAAGAATCTGAAACGCCCTATTATTCTAACAGTGCTTTAATCAGCTCTTTTGATGATTGTTCCAATATTGATAGATCGATTAACGATTGCTTCAACCGTTGTTCTTCCGCATCACAGAGCGCTTCTGCAACATCACACAATCTTGACATTTCAATGCTGGCTTCCTGTGCTTCAACTGCAAAACAAACCAATTCCCCCAAATCACACCTCCAGAACCCTAAAAAAACGTTCGATTTCTTTTTCAGCACCCTAATGCTGCATTTCAGTACTCAGATTAGATTAAACCTCTCAAAAATTAGTTTTTTTTAACTGTGTTGGCAATTCAAGCTCGGTAGCATGCCTCTTCATAGCCAAGTATATCATACCTCAGACGAGGATGGTTATTAATACGCCAAAACAACCGATCACAAACAAGTGGGGCGTAAACGGGCAACAAGCTGCAGTGCAAACCTCTTTTTGAATAGCAAAACCGATCCTATTAAAGATGAAGCTACGAGTCTTTAGGGTCGAGAAATTACTATGCACCTAGGGGCAGAGGTTCTTTAGGGCCCGAAGGGCCCCCACACCCAATGATTTTTGGCGTAGTGGTGGAATTTTACGATTTTCGTAGGTTAAAGTGAGTCTGGGTTAAGTCCGGTCCCCACCAATTCGAGAACCAAGCTTCGCTACTGTATGCACCATCTGCTGGACGGGTTTTCACAGCCTCCAGGGCTAGAGAACAGCCTCCGTGGCTAGAGAACCAAATGTATTAAAGGTGAATGGATACACACTGTTGAAAATCCTTACTAGTTACCAACATCAATTTCTGAGTGTTAACAAAACACATTATATTCAAACACGTACCTTAGCGAGGAAGGTATCGGTGAGTTCCCTGTAACTAGCATCTTCACAATTCTCCTGTACAACGGAGACCCTTTGATCTGAAACCAGCAGAGGAACAGGTGGTTGGTGATTATGTGTACTGTTTTGCAATGCCTGTAAAGTGTTCGACAAATGTTCCCAATGGTGAATCTCTTGTTCGTACTTTGTTTTAAGCTTTAAAAGCGCTTCTTCTTTCTTTCTGTGCGGGCTTGATTTCAGCTGCAGGATCAAGCGGTGGTACGGTGGTGGAAGGGGGGAGGAGGAATGTGGTCGTTTGAGGACGGCGGTAGATGAAACCGTCGTCATTGACGAGCTCCCAGTCGTCTTCGTTTATTTCCATTGAAATTTAAGGGTGTGGTGTTTATAAGTGAAGATGAAAACTTTTTTGTATAACGTTTAAATACGTATGGAGATGTGGACCAATTGATAAAAGTAAGTCACTGGCAGAAAGAAAGCGTCAGCGTTCTATAAGACTAGAGGGAGTGGAGGGACTGGAAAGAGGGGCGTGATGCGCCATGTGGTACTTGTGGGGATCGTGTTTGAAGAATGAAAATTATGGGGAGTGGAAAGGGGGGGGGGGGGGTGAGGAAAGAGAATAATATTATATTGTGTTAAAGTTAAAAAAAACAAAAAAAAATTCGGACCAATCACCCTCTTCCACCTCACCTCCACTCTCCCTCCCCCCCCCCCCCCCCGCCCGGCTTCCCCTCCCCGCCCCTCCTCTCCCGCCTCCACCTCACCATCCCGCCCCCTCCCACCGCCCCACTCCTCTAGTCTCTGGTCTAAATGGGAGTGGGGCCTTTGATCAACAAAAATTAAAGAAGTGATAGGATAGGATTTTGTTTGGATTCGTTTTTTTTTAAACTTAGCTCAATAGAAATCCTTATACAACACTAATCTAGTGGTCTCAAGTTCGAATTTCTACCCACATATCAGTGTTCTCCTTGCTTAAGCTTAAACTATCACGGGGAATTTTTTTTGTGTGTGCATGGATCGAACCTGTGACCTACACCCAGAATGAGAACCCATAAGGGAAAACTCACCCTACCTCAAACCAGCTATGCTTAGAAATCATTGGCTTTTGTTAAAATTTGCTTTTGTTTTGGGTATTTAGTATAAGTTAAAAGAACTTTTTTTTAAAGCTATAAAATCTGGCTTTTGAAACTGGTTTTGGCTTTTTGAATAAAAATACCAAACTCCTTATTGTTTATTATACGCTAGATTATCCCTTCGAAGATTCCTGGATAGACATATTTAATATAAAGTGATAAAATGTATGTATCGTAAAAGGAACAGTTCGTTTATTTAGAAAAAAAATTGTATAGGATTCAACACTCGATAACTCATAAACCTACTTCTAATCCTACGTGTGCACCTTTTTTATTTTTCTAGTTAAGATTTTATATGAAAGGTATATGTTGGATATAGATACATGTTCTTGATAAAACTTGTATGTATGTATATCAATATTTACATGCTTTAAAGATTATCCTTTTTTAATATTACACAATTCAATAGCCATGCACATTACGTATTTAATTAGCAATGACGTGTCATCAACTTTATTGCAGTAAGATAAAAGAAATTAGATTCTTACCAAGCTGACTACATCTGTAAATATATATGTAATACCATGTTAAAAAAACATCTATACTATCTTAACATGATTAGTGATTTGCTTAGACATGATTAATAAATTACATAAACGCATTATGTTTTTTTTTCTACATGAACAAAACCCACTAGAAAAAAGTAGTTTTTTTTCTATTTTTTGTATAATACTATAATACTTGTTGGAAAGATAATAAAACGCTCTTTAATTTGGTGTAAGTTTTTTTTAAATATTGTATATAAAAGTTATTAACACTTAAAAATTGTGTGAGAAGTGCATGTGCCATGCACATGAGAGAGAAAAAAACTTTTGAAGAGAAATCAAGGGGTGGAAGGTCTCACCTAGTGCCACGTGGCATACCATTTTCGTATATTATATATGTAGATAGATGAATAAGCTACGACAAATATTTTTAAAAAAAATAACTTATTGACTTTTCCTACCACAAAAGCTAATCCAAGTTTAATAGATTCAGTGGTTGACTTGCTTTCATCGAAGAGAAAGATCCCACTTTCATTTGAATTCAGGCTTTCATTAGCCCTTCATGATGGGATTGACGTTCCAACTCCAATTTCGACTACAAACACCTTTGTTCATCTTAGTTTGCTGCTAATTTTCAGACAAAAGGTCGATGACTCGAAGCCCTTGTAATCGGTTACCACCTTCGTCTTTAAGTCTTGTAGATTGAAACTTATTGGTTGATTTGAATTAAAAGTTGTAAATGCTGAATATTTTACCCACAGAGACAATCCGTATATTTATTGCATTTACCTTAACTATGTTTATTATGTATTTGAGATTTTGGTTTGGTTTTATCTTTTTGTTACGTGACCAATCCGACCAAGCCCAAAATATTTAATATTTTGCCATAAACAAATAATACTAAAAAAATTCAACCACCATGAAAATAATTTCTCGGTCCGCCACGACACTCACAGTGTAGCTCTTATGCCCTTGCCCATACCCCAAATTATAAGGAAGTTTTGTTCTTTTAATCATTTTCAATCTCACATTGGAGTCCCAGTCCCCATATTCCATCCCCAATTTTTATGGGAAACTAAAGTAAACCCTCATATTTGAGGGTTCAATATCATCTCTAATCAATATTTTAATGTGATTGTGAGAGTAAAATGTATTATTTAATTGATTATAAATATATACGGGAATCGGATGTTTGCGGGTTTCTTTAACATTTTTTATGGATAAATGTAAATAATCTGGACGAGGATGGGGTTGCATTGACTCTAAATTTTCTAAAACAAAATGGTGTAATACTATTATTTGAGTTGTCGTAAAATGTCCCATAAACAAAGTCACAATCATTAACTCTCGAGGAGGAGCCACACAATAAATGGGTAGTACTACTTAGGATGCACATAGTGGATCCCCAAAATTTGAACGAGTCAACCTCCCACTGATGATTATTAAAATCAAGTGTCCTATATCGTGATATAAACAGATTCCGTTGACATACATAAGCATATGTGACCCGTATTGTGTTAGGGGGATAATTATCATATTAGAACATTCACAAGTTGTAGTGAATATACAAAAGGTTGATTGTGAGCATAATATTCACCATCTCTAGTTTACACACTTTGATGTGTTGGTGGTCTAAAAAACTTGTGTCCTCACTAACATTATGTTGACGTGTTTTTAAGTGTGTATTTCAGTTAACAATCGTGATTGAGTAAGAAGAGTGGACGCTAGAAGTTATGACCACTAGAAGATGATCGAAGAATGAAGGTTAGACATTATTAAATATATTCGATTGGTTGTAATTTTTAGTTTTTCCTTATTTTTTTACATGTATTGTAACCTTGTGGTCATGTATTTGGCAATTCTTTTATTAGTTCTGTAATTGCATTGCAGTGTCATTTGTTTCTACTGTGTATTCCTACTTCCTATTGAGGTTCTTGATTTATTTATTATTTTTTTTTTGTCGAGGTCAAGCCAGTCATTAGACTCATTACTGTTGGTGCATGTATCCTAAATAGGACTAGAATAGTATTAGTTGACTACCATAACTGAATTGTAGGCGGTATTGTAGCGAGGCTACTTAAGCTTGGTTCTTTGATCAATTAGGCACTAATATGTTGATGAATTTCCTCTCTTATTTTTATACTTCTTCCTATACGTGTTACCCGAACACACATGAGTTAGGAAGAAAATATGACTTAAATTTATAATGATGAGACTGATATGATGCATTTTATATTTGCATTAGATTAAGATTGATCAGGAATTTTTGGTTTATTTTATAGTTTTACTCTTAGATATTTCAAAACACAGTCCAGTACCTATCATACTTTCTGCTTCTACTACTGAACAAGGGTGTATCCGCAGGCTGAAGGGGGCTTTTAAGTGTATCAAGATTTGAAAATTTTGTTTCTAGCGTAAAAATACTCATTATAAAACTTTCAAAGATTAAAAAGAAAATACGCACACAAGACGAAATAAACCATATTGAAAGATACAATTAGCAGAAGGAATTACTAAACAAGACACGAGCCACTTGCAAAATGTGTTAAGGTTGAGTAAACAGGTGAGAGACCATATGCGTAGTTTATGATCAACTATAAATGATGACAAACAAACTTTGACCTTACCACTTGACCATCCTTCAAAAAGATTTTGTAACATCAGGGGTAATAATATTCAAAATATAAGACAGCCACATGTTATGAAAAAAGATATATAAACCTTGGAAACATGTCAATTACTTGATCTGTGCATTTGGAACATTCAAATATCTGCGACCATATCTATCTTCGTTATCCTTAATCCGAAAATTTGTTTTCACCTACCAAGGGACGTTTCTTTTAACGCGTCTAATTGTCCAACAAAAATACATATATTTTTTAATCAACACCTTTATTTTCATAATATATTATAGCAAAGGATGAAATATAAATAATTACCTCAACAATTTCGATGATTTAATCAATATTCTTTTTCTCAACTCAATATGACTTCCAGGATATAATGGTCAACCAGTGACTTGAAATATCATCACCAAAGTTGGCAAAAAACTGTATATCAGAGAAAAATAATGACAAGTTATAAGTAATACATGATAAAGATACTAAAAGTTTTCATGTATCCATAATCGTTTTTTAATTCAGTGATTCCATCAATGTCTAAAATGCTAAGCAGCCTACTGAAACATATGGAAAACCTGCAAAACATAAAATCATTTTGCAGATACATAATAAGCTTATAATATGTACAAGTATATTTTAGCATATGAAATAATTAGCAGTAAGAAAGAAACCTTAATGATACACAGCCTTCTGTAGTAGGATCATATCACTTGAAAAGGCCTCCGATGGATCTTTTAAAGATCTAGATCACTGATGAAGCTTGTTAGGATATCCATGGGATTGGATAAAGAACAAAGGTAGAAGAAGCGTTTTATATAGGAAAAAATGAATTTAAACACAAAATGAAACTGAAAAAATTTGAAGCCTGGTGATCATTATCCAGAAATTACGCAATCAAGTTTAACACAAATTTGTCACATTAAATAAGAAAGAAATCATCTCTAATTGACTGTATCAGAAAGTTTAAACTGTAAAATTTGATAAATTGGAATTAAGATTAATTACGACTAGAGAAACTATTGCCACGTGTATATGAAGGAAATGGAATAGATGTCACAAAATATACTCATTGATGATATGGGCTAAGTAGATCAGTTCTATGAGATATGTATGTCGTATGTTTTGCATCAATCAATGGAATTAAAATTTATGCAAAACCAGAAAAAAATCATACAGCAGTTGACCATCTGCTTTGACCTTTTAGGTTGTTCTGAATGTGATTTATAATAATGGTGCAGTATTGGTTTGTTTTGATTCCTTTGCTCTGTGCTTAAAATATGCTCTTTCTGCCAATCGCATCCGTATATGAAACATTATCCATTCTCTTTTACACCGTTTCTTTACCTGATGCCAAAAAATAGCTGAAAAGTTAGCAAGATTACATGTTCTCTATATTGATTAAAGAACATTACTACAGTTCATGAGAAGTCCAAATGCATATGCATGATAAATTTATTTTAGAATTTACCGCTTCTCGTAGTGCCTTTCCTTTTTCTGCTTTGCCCTTCGAAATAAAGTAAATCCAGTAAAACGAAACAGGTCAAATAAAAAAACAGCTAAAATGTAACAGGTCAAATGGTTTGAAAGTGACCCGAAATCTATTCTTGATGCATTACACCTCCTGAATAACTGTTATCCATGTAATTGGATTATTGTTGAAACAATATATTTTTGGTGACCACATTTGAAACACTCTTTGACTAATTGTTTGCAAAACAAAGTTTCTGAACGAAAGATGTTTCAGGCCTCCCAATACCAAAGTTCACCTGCTTTTGACCCATTAGCCAACCCGCCCGTATTGAGAACAAGAAGCACCTGGTTCCCAAGTGAAGGAAGTGTTTGATGAACTATTGGCTGAGCGTCTACAACTCCTATCTTCTCATGAGCAGGCTGTTAAAAGATTCAAGAAATCAACTTACCTAAAAATGGATACTAATCTCCAAATTCTTTTATAAAAAGTGTTACATCAGATGTGAAAGTGCAATTATATATTTTAAAGAGTAATAGAATGCAAACACTCACCTCTACACATCTTCTAAGGGCAAAATCAAGACCCCATCCATGAACCAAATCATTCTGCAGATACAAAAATGATATTCATGCTTAAAGTTAAAAAATAAGACTAGCGGTTGTAGGGGTGACAAAAATGGCGGGTTGGGTAACCGATATAAATTTGTTCAGGTTGAAGCGGGCCTTTTTTAGTACATGTGAATATATACAATGTCAACCCTTGATTATCTTTATCTATGGGCCCAAAAGTGTTCTTTTGTTCTCAGATGAACTTTTTTCCTAATAATATCTTTGGATGAAAAAAAGAATTATAATCAAAACAGTCATCAAAACCTGGATCATATTCCAAACACAACGCCATGCATTCCGTGAGAATACAGGGGCCATAATCTCAACAAATCTGTGTATTATAAACAGCTTATAAGAACTAAATAGTTTATTAGCAACCAAGAAAAAGAATAACAAGCTATTTCTTGAAACTACTTAATAGCAAACATACGCCGCACATGGTGGTAAATGTGGGTCAAGACACCAACCATCCTTTTCATTTGCTATTCTGTGAGGTAAATCAGTGAAAACAAATTCAATACAAAATTAAGGCATATAAGGTTAAAAAAATAAAATAAAAGGAATGTTTTACTTATGCACTTCAGTATCATTCTGTTTCTTGGTCATTTGCCATGATAGGTAACCACTATTTTCTGATAAACCTGGCTGAGAAATTTCTAAGCCATGCTTCTTTATCAGTTCTATGTACCTACAAACCATAGGGAGGGTAACATGTCGGTTAGGTTTGGTAACGGATCCACATTGGTAACCTTTTATGCTGGACTGAAACAGTTCAGATCAGGGTGACCCGGAACACTTTGTCTATTTATTAAAGATATTTAGCAAGTAAAAATGATGTAAAGTATTCAGTTTCAATATAAATATTTTAGTTAAAATGGTTTAGGAGTCTATATGAATTAGCAATACAATTTGGCCAACTTTCAACTAATTTCCCTTTTGTCAACTTTTTTATAATTTTAGCCGTTTGACCCGAGATAGAGAAAGGCTAAAGGATAGGCCGCACCAACTCATTTATAAGTTAACATGTCAAAACTGCCACTTCCAAAATGAAGATATTAAAGCTATTTATATACTTTTCAGCATCGAAGTCATCTAATCCAAGATCCTCATCCCAAATGAATATGTAATCATAGGGTGCCACAACGTCTGGATGTAGAAAACGTTTAGCATACCACCTACAACCAATTTCATGGGGTTTTTATTAGCAAATAACTCATTAATCAACATTTGAGCATTACAGATTCAACATAATTATATAAAAGTTACCATTTACTTTGTCTGTGAGCACTGACATGTATAGCCTCTTTGACCATTCAAATTCACTCCATTCACTTGTTCGACCATCATAATGAAAGAACAAAAGAGTGAAGTTTTCTGAGAACTGTAAGCACGGAAATTAGATATACTCACATATGGACAAATGGTTGCAAGATGGGCCAGTCAGACGGATTGGGTAATAGGCTTTAGATAGCGCAGGTTTACACGGGTCATTCTTTAGTACGGGTTGGGTGAGACAGACCCGCGACCACTTTTTTTTTCAATTTTTTTATATAAGTAGTTCATGAGTTAATTATGGTTAAAGCATTAATTAAAGTATACCTTGGCGATTATCAACTCTGTTGATTCATTCCCCTTTTAGCAAAATTTAAATGTTCGACATTTACAAATTACAACCCAGATCGACAATTCATAAAGAAACGAGTTGTAATTGTCACATGTAAGAAGAACGGAGGACATGTACCCAACCTTCTTCACTGCTTTATTAATTATTTCCTTCTGCTCATAACCCACTGTAAAAGTTACAAGGTAATTCGGTTTAATAGGCAAGTCCTGAAAGTTTCACACTGTTGGATTAATATATATCACAAACGAAATCAACAGAATTTAGACCTAAGTAGTTACGTTATAACAAAATTGCATAATGCAAAGTACAATATAAAAGTAATATTGGGGATGGTTGATGTAGAAAATAATAAGAAAACATATAACTAATCAAGTGAATTAGTGTAAAGAAAACCAGTTTACTTATTCAACCACATCATCTTACAACAACTTTAGTTCTCTCTTTAAATAATCTATTAATTTTATGTTATTTTTTTTTAACCATAATCAATCTCAAAATTCGATACCAAAAACCAATAAACACATCTACAAATAAATTCATTACGTAATTTATAAAAGGTAGCTGCGTAATGTAGACATGGTAGACAATACCTCACTAGGATTGCCCCACGACCTGTGGAGATAGAAATCAGACTCGGGTTCAACTACCCCCGGAGGTAGTCTTTCAGCACCTTTCGGGTTTTTAGCAGCCCATATCTGCATTGCAAGTAGTTATAAATAAATAATGTACATCAAGATATTCCTTCCACTGTTCCACATGCATATATTGGAATGTATTAAACAATACGGAACAAAGCTTTCACCTTTGTAGCATTAAGTGATGACATGGCATTATTGTGCTGAAGAGAAGACCAGAGATTTAAGATTCCTTGGGTTGAGAGGCCGGGTACATCTCCTTAATGTGATCAAGATCAATGGATGAAGGCATGCTAGAGTATAGGTTTGTTTTCTGCATAGTTGATACACTGAAACTTATTAGTTTACCGTAATTATCCATTCAAAAGATTGAAATGAGTCATAGAAAACAAAAGGAGATTGATTGAGCATGCCTTATCTAATAAAGCTACTGGGAATGATACTCCTAAAAAGAAACCAAGGACTACACCAGTAAAAGCTGTTAAAACTAATCTTGAGTTCTCATTTGGTATTCTCATCGCAGTCGGTCCAATCCTGATACAAAAGTAAAATATAAAAGATGAATTATACAGTAATCTATTGCATCTGTTGCTGCATTTGGTGAATTAAATTAAGTTGATCCATCATCTTAAGTCATGAACATATACTATACAAAATGCATGTCATTGTAATAATTTATAAGCGCCAGTAAATTCAACTGACCTAAAATCCACAAAGTTATGTGATATTATGTCTTCGCGCACTGCGCCTAATCATATTTCATGAATTGAAATTAACAGAGCAAATGCAGGTTAGTGATATTGGTACTAAAAGATTCAAGCACTGTTTGATTAATACATAACCGCAATTGATGATCACAAAAAGCGAAATAATCGAGAAAGAGGATAGATAATTTGATGATTCATGTTTACGATTGGAAGAAAAATGATCTCACTTTTCTTCCTTAATTGTTTTTGATTTTATTGCATAATTTTCAGATTTTTTCCAACCATCAAAATCTCAACGGTTAGAATCAGTTTGCCCTTAAAAAATTGCTCAAAGGGTGTAAATTGTCATAAGATAGAAGTTCAAGGGTGTGGATGTAAATAGTCGGTTTATTAAGACTAGATACAATAGCTCTAAATAAGAAGCACATTAACAGAATTACAACATTTACAAGTGCTTATAACAAGCATGGGTTGCTGGGATCGGTGGGTCGGATAATGATCCATTTAATACATGGTTAGCCACCCATCGATTCGCAGCCTCGGTCATGTGAACACCGTCCCAGCTCACATAATCTGCGGGATTTGCACAAGCATCACCGAAAACTTTAGTCCCGTTCACTATTCCTGTTTGCGCACAAAAGATGTGAACATCATTCTCATGGTGCCCACAACATACTTTAAGGTGATTGTTGAATCCTGCAGGCAAATCAAGATTAGGGCCAGTGTAACAAAAATGAGAAGGGTGAGAAGGATACAAAAAACAAAATAGATAATGAAATAAAACAGAATGAGCCAAAAAATATAACACAATGTTGAAGAAAAAAGACACAATGAATTAAAAAAATGACACGATGATGAAAATAAGAAAAAGACACAATAATACATTTGACACAATGATATAAAGCATATTATAAAAACTACAAGTTAAAATCCCAAAAAATGAAGACCGAAAAACTAACGTCGTAGGGTTCGATAAGACAGTTCCAATGCCTCTTGAATGAGTTCAATCAGAGTCCGTTTGATACCCTTCCTACGACTTCCTATTTTTCTTTTACTATGTATTTGATCTAATCCGTAAAGATTAATCACTTAATAATTTGTGTACTTTTTATCACAGCAATAGCATACGTTTTAACTTTTATAATTTGTGAAAACTGCTATTAAATTACCATATTCTTTTGCGCCACTGATAAGCTTGTACTTGGCTGTGTAGACATCAACATATGTTATGGCAGCATCAGCTAGTTCTGAACGAAGCTCGATAACTCGAGCTTTGAGCTGCTTGTTGAACTCCATGGCTATATTATTCTGGTACCTTATGCACCCATACTGATCAAGGTAACCAGGTTCCGGGTTTTTTACATACAATGTAGCCACGGGTAAGCAACCCACTGGTCCCGTGTTATGAATCCAAAACGACCTAGCCCCTTGTTCATACAATTGCTGTCAACATCATTACATGGTTAACTTCAACTATTAGCATATGTGGCAATGTTGACGAATTCATTCATTAATAGGCCGATTTGCACTATGTATACTTTTAAGTTTTAACAAGTTAAGCGTGTGCACTTTCGACTAATCTATTTATTAAATAGGCTGATTCGGGTATGATAATAGTATGATCATGGGTTTTACCTGAATGGAAATGGCGAATTCGTTGATAATGTTGGGTATTTCTGCACGTAATTTCTGTTCGCTAAGTGTTCGAAACCCGACAGATAGATCATTCTGGCCTATATCCAATGTAAACAGGCCTTTGAGAAGTCACCAGGCCTCTGGAGCTGGCTTTTATCAGCAGCTGGATGACCCGAACTCCATAGACCAATGATTCGGGTTTTGAATTGAGTGAACTGAACAGTCTGGATATCGAGAGAGAACGGGCTGATGCCATTCTGGAATATGGTTTCGTTCTGCCTGCGAATTGTTGATCCTCCTGTTGCAAAATTGGCACCGTGCCGATAGTCTGTGTTGATCGTGTCCAAGTATGCACTCAGGTAAGGTAGCCCGATGTACTCGGCTTCAAGAACACCAACGAATCACATGACAATATGAAGTGATTGGATTTGTTTTCATAAGAAACGTAAATTCGATTCTAATAATCTAAACTATGAACCACTAGTACACTTAGAATGTGACCGTCAACACTATAACTTTCACAGGAATCATGCTTTAATGAGAAAGTAATTTTGTATGCCCAAAACTTTTATTTATTTCATTTCAATACAATTTAACAATATGATTGTTATGAAAATCACTCAATTATTCATAGGGGCAAACGAAGTTACTTTTTCTTTAGATTGGGATTGCTCTTGACAATGAATGTGAAAGTTAAGCGTGTCATAAGTCACATTCTAAGTTGGACTTTTACTGACCAAAGGATAGACTTGTAAACGAACCAAACGAACACAAACAAGGGCATGTTTATGTTAGTACATTTAACTTTCACCAAACACGGACATTTAATTGAACAATTAATTATCTAAACGAACAAATTCCTGTACGTGAACAGATATGTCAAGTGAAAGTAGGGGTGTAAACGAGCCGAACCCGACTGGGCTCGAGCTCGGCTCATCATGCTTTTACGAAGCTCGAGCTCGGCTCAAAAGTAAAAGCCAAAATCTCGAGCTCGACTCGGCTCGAAATAATTTTAGAACAATTTTAAAGGAGCTAAAAGCTTAGGTCGGGCTCGCTTCGATACCTTAAACAAGCTAAAGCTCTGCTAGAGCTTGGCTCGCCAATGTTAAATAATAGGTATACTATAAATAAATTAATAATTAATATTAATAATAATATAAAATTTGTTTGGGCTCGTTTAGGCTCGCGAGCCTAAGTAGTCTCTGTATGAAAAGCTTGAGCTCGGGCTCGATAACTAAACGAATCATTTTTCAAGCTCGAGGCTCGGGCTCGTTAAGGCTTGACACGTTTTTACTGATCCGGTCCCGAGTAGCTCTCCAGCTATTGCGCATCATTTACACCCCTAACAGATATAAACTAACGAACATAAACGGATGTTCATGAACATAAATGAACTAACGAAACACATGTTCATGTATGTTTGGTTAATTAAATAAACTAAAATGTAATATGGTCAATACCAAGGAAGTCAAGAAGAAGGCGGCCATCACTTAGCCTTCCAACGGGCTTCTTGAAGAAAGTCATACCGTAGGGTGATGTTACCGGAACAAATGCTGCAGATATCCACCAGTATCGGAATTAGAGTCACCGAAGTTGTAGATTCCTGCCCAACTACAACGTGGTAAGGTAGCTGCTACCTTTCCCCCTTCAGCCATTGCCAAACCGACACATAAGATTAAAATGACAGTGAGCTTTACAAATGACTCCATTGTTTGTTTGTGAATATTGTACAGGCAGTGTTTAGCTTCTATTGCCTGGAATTATTATTATTATTATATGATTGGAAGATAATGGCGGTTAAGGGTTTTAAATTTTTAATCATGCGATGTGTCAATGTGTCGTTCTAAATATAGTCACTGAGAAAAGGGTAAAAGGGGGTAGGTGGGGATGGATGACCTATCATTTTAATCATTTACTAGCTGATTACCCGGGAAGGTCCCGGGGTTGAAAAAACTAATATGACTTAATAAAAAATGATAAAAGAAGAAAACATACCAAACATATTGAAAAAATGAATAATTGATTATGTTTTCCGTATTCTCGCAACATAACATCTTGTGTAGAACCCTCCCCTATAGAGAGAGACATATATTTTCAAAACTAATATTATGTTGATAACTCTAAGAACAACATAAAACACATACATCATGTTATAAATAACCATACCTTTGCAAGGATGAGTCCAAGAGCGTCGGGCCAGATTTCGATTCATAACATTCCTGCTGATAGCTGCAAGACTAACAACAGTAATCAAACATCGGCTCGAATACACAAACATTATTTATAATCTAAAGCCTTAAATTGAAACCTTAAAGAGAAATGGTCAAATGTGTTGAAGTTTGTAACGACCCGATTTTTAAACCGAGTCATTACCGATTGGTAGTTAATTTCTTAACTAGTTTATAAATCTAATCCTTTTATTTTCTTTTAGAAGCCGATTAATATTTCTTTTATTTCAAAACACTTTCAAACTTCAAACACACTATATTATACATTATCAAACCAACTTTTAAACATTCTTACTCGGCCAAGCCGAGCATTCCTTGTTTCGAAAACATTCAACTTTATTACATAACCACAACTTTATTTATCAACATTAAACTTCTTCCATGATTTCACTAACACCACAACTAAGCTCGGGTTCCATAGATACGCTAACTTCCTGAAATATACGTTTAAAATACGTTAGTCGAAACTAGTGAGTGATGTCAAGACCTTAAACAACCATTTCGACTCATAAATCATACATGCATGCAATGATCCGGTTATTCTATTTTGCGAGTATAGATCGATTATATATGGTCCCGTGGCCTCTAATCGGTCCGGGTCTATACTCTATGATACCGAATGGATCCACTCTACGTAGTTTCTATTTAACCGGTTTCTATTAATTCTATTATATCATAACTCGTGCATGTTTCATGAAAACGACACAAACGTATATTCACCCCGGAAACATTAAAACGATTATGGGGGTACATGCACTCACTTGTTGTTCCTCCACGTTGGTTCTAATACGAAAAGCTTGCTCGGGAATTATGCGGATCACCTGTTTACACATATACGGTTAATATACACATATATATATACGTATATAGCTGACCATTACAGCTTAGGTTATAAATACGTATGTAAGCTGGCCATTACAGCTTGGCACTCGTGTTTCCTACTAGATTAAGATTAGAACCTTACCCGGATGTCTATAATAATCGGCCGGTAAGTAACAACCGTAGCCGAACCTTGTTCTTAAAGGAAGGAGTTTAGATTATAGATAAAAGAAGGATGGGTTTAGGTATCATATAAGGTTTAAAGGTTGGTTTTTGGGGATGATGGAGTTCCGATCGGGTTGGGTAAGAGATGAATGGTGGTTTGCATGTTGAAAAGGAAAGGTTTAATGGTTTTTGGAATGGTTTGCAGAAGGGCCGATGGTTTTTAAAAGATTTACTTAGGTTTGTCTCATTCTAAAAGCAATGATAGTCCTACAATCTAGGGTGCATATGTGTTGGATGGTGAGGAGTTAGGATGCTTAGGTGGATTAAGAAGAGATTGGTTTCGGCGGTTTGTTTGAGGTGATAGAGATGGGCCGATTTATGTAAAGGTATTGGGCTTAAGGTTGCAATACAATCTTACTTATCCTATTTGTCTAATGGTTGGCCCAACATATTATCGGATCTCTAAAATATACCGGCCCAATATTTATTAAACTATTTGGCCCAATATATTACCGGGTTTCACATTATAGGTCCAATATGTGTATCGGGTTCATAATATAGGCCCAATACTTAACTTAATCTTTCGGGCCCAACAGTGGCCCATTACATGTTATCGGGTCCAATGGGCCTTTACGGGTTCTCTTAGTGGGCTACCATACGAGTTAGGTTTGACTGGGCTTACGGTTATGATCCGGGTAAGGATATTGGGCTAGACCTTAAGGTGGCCCAATAATATTTATTTTATTTAATTATTATTTATTTTTCGTTGGTCGTTACATTCTCCCCCCCTTAGGAAATTTCGTCCCCGAAATTGTTTTTATATTATACCTGATTTATAAAAAGATGGGGGTATTTAGCTCTCATCCTATCTTCACGTTCAAAGGTGAACTCTGGACCTCTTCTCGCATTCCACTTGACTTGTACTATTGGTATTTTTCCCCTCCTTAGTCTCCTTTCTTGTTGCGATACAATTTCTATAGGTTCTTCTGTGAATTGTAACTGGGGATTTACCTGGACATCGTCTAAGGGAATGATAGCTTGTGTGTCTATTACACATTTTCGGAGGTTAGATATATGGAAGACATCGTGAATCCCATTTAATTCTGGAGGTAAGTCTAGACGATAGGCTACTGGTCCAATTCTTTCCATCACTTGATACGGACCTATATATCGTGGATTAAGTTTTCCCCGTTTTTGGAATCTGATAACACCTTTCCATGGGGCTACTTTTAAAAGGACGTAGTCTCCTATCTGGAATTCTAATGGCTTTCGTCTATTATCTGCGTAACTTTTCTGTCGACTTCTAGCTTCCTCCAGTTTCTTCTTGATTTGAACTATTTTGTCTGTGGTTTCTTGGATGATTTGTGGGCCCGTCAGTTGGGTTTCTCCGATCTCATTCCAGCATACTGGAGATCTACATTTTCTACCATATAAGGCTTCGAAGGGTGCAGCTTTGATGGAAGCATGGTAACTATTATTGTATGAGAATTCGATCAATGGTAGATGTACATCCCAACTTCCCTTAAATTCCAGGATACAAGCTCTCAACATATCCTCCAGCGTTTGAATCGTCCTCTCACTTTGTCCGTCTGTTTGTGGGTGGTAGGCAGTACTAAGCCTAATTTGAGATCCTAAGGCATCTTGGAATTTTTCCCAGAATCTATAAGTAAAACGACCATCTCGATCTGAGATTATAGAAAGGGGAATTCCATGCCTTGTTACTATCTCTCTCACATATATCTTTGCTAATTTTTCTACTCCAAAGTTTTCTTGTATGGGTAGAAAGTGAGCTGATTTGGTTAGTCTATCTACTATCACCCAAATGGCATCATTACCTTTTGTAGATCTTGGTAACTTGGTTACAAGATCCATGGTAAGCTGGTCCCATTTCCAAACGGGAATTTCGGGTTGAATTAATAACCCGCTAGGTTTTTGGTGTTCTGCCTTGACTTTAGAACAGGTTATACATTTGGCTACAAACTCTCCAACATTTCTTTTTATACTTGGCCACCAAAAATTCTTCCTAAGATCTCTATACATCTTGTGACTACCAGGGTGGATAGAATATTTTGAATGATGAGTTTCCTTTAATACAACTTCTCTTTGATCACCATGTCGAGGTATCCATATACGGGAGTCATGTCTTAAGATGCCATCTGCACCTTCTACTAATCTTTCTCCTTCTCCATTCAGTTCCTCTTGTTTTCTTAAAGTAGGTTCTAAAGCTTTCCTTTGATAATTTCTTAATTGATTTAGAAATTCATTTATCAAGGTGATTCTAAAAGCCTTAGCTCCTAAAGGTTTTTCCTTCCGACTTAAAGCGTCTGCTACAATATTCGCTTTTCCTGGATGATATCTTATATCACATTCGTAATCGCTTAAAACTTCTATCCATCTTCTTTGTCGCATGTTTAAAAGTTTTTGATCAAAAATGTGTTGAAGGCCTTTATGATCAGTATATACTGTACATTTTGTACCGTATAAATAATGTCTCCAAATTTTTAAAGCGAATATTATTGCTCCTAATTCTAGATCATGGGTAACATAATTTTGTTCGTGTTTCTTCAACTGCCTTGAGGCATATGCTATCACCTGATCTTCTTGCATTAGAACACATCCCAATCCCTGTTGGGAAGCGTCACAATACACAGTGAATGTCTTTCCTTCTTCCGGTAAAACTAACACCGGGGCTTCACACAATTTTTCCTTTAAGCTCTGAAAGGCTTGTTCTTGTTTTTCTCCCCATTTAAACTTAGAAGCTTTCTTGGTTAGAGCGGTAAGGGGTAGGGCTAATCTAGCAAAGTTCTTAATAAATCTTCGGTAATACCCTGCTAACCCTAAAAATTGCCGGATTTCAGTAGGATTCCTAGGTGTTCCCCAATTTTGAATGGCTTCTACTTTGGTAGGATCTACTTGTATTCCTTCCTCATTAATCACATGTCCTAGAAATTTGATTTCCTTTACCAAAAACTCACACTTGGAAAATTTCGCATACAACTTTTCTTTCCTAAGAGTTTCTAAAATTTCTCTTAGATGTTGTTGGTGTTCTTTTTCAGTCTTAGAATAAATTAAAATGTCATCTAAAAAGACGATCACAAACTTATCTAAGAAGGGTCTGCAAATTCTATTCATCAAGTCCATAAATACTGCAGGAGCATTTGTTAGTCCAAAGGCATGACTAAAAATTCATAATGACCATATCGGGTTCGAAAAGCAGTCTTAAAAACGTCCTCATCTTTTATTCTTAACTGATGATAACCTGATCTAAGATCAATCTTAGAAAAGTATTTTGCACCTTGTAACTGATCAAAAAGGTCGTCGATTCTTGGTAACGGGTATTTGTTCTTAATGGTTAGCTTATTAAGCTCTCTATAATCAATGCACATTCTCATGGTTCCGTCCTTTTTCTTTACAAAAAGTACTGGCGCTCCCCAGGGGGAGGTACTAGGCCTAATGAATCCCCGTTCTATGAGTTCTTCTAATTGTTTTGTAAGTTCCCTCATTTCGTTAAAAGCTAACCTATATGGGGCTCGAGCTATTGGCGCGGCTCCAGGAATTAGGTCAATTGAAAATTCTACTTGACGAGGTGGAGGTAATCCAGGTAATTCATTAGGAAAGACATCTTTGAATTCGGATATTATCTTAATGGTATCAATTTCTTTCTCTTTTTCCTTGTTTTCAAGATTCACATTTATCAGGAAGAGTTGATGCCCCTTTTTCCAAAATTTCATCATTTTTATACTAGAGATTAGGTTCAGGTTTCCTTTTGGTTTCTCCCCGTATACGATCAAGGTTTCTTGATTCAATACTGGTATTTTGACTATCTTTTCTTTACAAATTATTTCGACTTGGTTAGCAGCTAGCCAATCCATTCCAATAACAACGTCAAATTCCCCTAGGCTCATAGGAATGAGATTTATTAAAAATTTTTGATTTTCTATAGTTAACGTTAAATTTTTAAAAACTTCCGAAGCTTTTAAAATTTTACCGTCAGCTATTTCGATGTCATATGTTTTATTCATGGGTTCTGGGAGTATTTCCATCTTTTCAATAAAGATTTTTGAAACAAAGCTAAGGTTGGCTCCAGTATCAAATAAAACGTATGCGGGTAATTGATTAACATAGAACGTACCCGTAACCAGATCGGGTTCATCCCTGATCTCCTGGGTTTTCTTGGCTTTTACCAGAAGTATTAAAGTTGGTGGTCCTAAAGGTTTCATTCCACCCTCTTTTGCTACCTACGGGTACTCTCTCCCGTTCTTTATGCCTTACTATGTCGTCGGTTAAACTTAAGGCGAGTTCACAAGCAGTGTCAAATTTTGCGGGTCTTGCCCCTCTAACTATTCCCTGAATTTGGGGGTTCAATCCCCAGATAAATCTCCTAATTTGTTTAGGTTCAGGGGTTACTTGGTGGGGTACTAAACGAGCAAGTTGGTTGAAGCGGTTGATATAGCCTATACAGTCTAGGCCTTTCATCTCCAACCCTAGAAATTCCATTTCTATTTTCTCAATCTCATTCATGGGGCAGTATTTTTCGGTAATAAGTGTTCGAAATTCTAACCATGACATGGTAGTAACCACATCCCTACCTCTTATCTGCCTTATCATGTTCCACCAGTTTAAAGCTTCCGCTTTCAACGAGTGGGTTACAAATTTTACTTGGTCTCGGGGAGCACAGTTACTAATTTCAAGTATAGATTCCATCTCTTCTAACCAGCGGGTTGCCCCAGCAGCACCCGTACTACCATCAAAAGATTCTGGTCTACAGGCCATAAAGGTTTTATAATCACAGTATCGGGGCCTCATAGTGTTATCATCTAAATTAACGACCACTTCCTCATGATTCTTATCTACCGTTTTGGAACCGGATGGTTTTTCTAACATGGTCATAATAGTTGGAATCGAGTCCTGAAGACTTTCTAAGACTAGTTTCCTCATTTTTTCCTCTAATTCGTTTATTTCGTTTGGTATGGGAATTTCTTCTTCTACCGGTTCTTCAACGGTTTCAGTTGGTCTAGATGTAGAGGCTTTATTTTTCTTGGTAGGTTCCATTTCTGGCTCCTTTCCCGTATTCCTGTCTGAACGTCTCGGCATTTTCTATAATTAAAAATTATTTATTTTGGTTAGTAGTAATTTATTTTATGTCTTTTATCTTTTAACAATTTAAATTAACACTTTAAATAAACATCTAGATTTATATTTATATTGAAAATTTCTAGATGTCTAGTACATAAGTTAATATTACATATTTTCTTACTACCACACCAACTATTATCACATCACATACTTACTACTACCACACATACCACATAGGTTTACATACTACCACAATTATTTTACATACACATAATACTACCACCACCTTCCTTCACAAACCAACCACTAGCCTACCCCTTCAACCATGCACCAACTTCTTCACAACATTAGAGGATATTTCGAATCCTCCAAGGTTTGTCGAGCTTGATATCCAAATCTTCTCACCAACTTTTTCAAATCCTCCAACATATTACGAGCTTGGTCACGTTCGGATTTCATACGATAATAACTCTCGGTTAATTCTAAGTAATCCTTACGGCTCACATACTCCGAATGTTGCAAAGTTTCGTTTGCTCGGGTGATCATGGTCGCCTCGTGATATGGGTCAATCACCGGGGTCACGGTAGGTAAGGTCAAAGGAGTCGGGTAGGTCATGGTATACGGATTATAACTAGACTCTTCTACCGAGAGGTTGCTAGAGGTTCCATAGTATTCACTTGGTGATGGGTTCGGGTAAAAGTAGTGGGGGTACCGGATCAACTTGCGGGTAATGTTGGACAGACTCGGCGGGTGTGTACACGGGTTCGGGCAAGGGGCCGATCACTCCCATGTTTTCCAAATTCAAATCCCACCCATTTTCGGACCAAACTAAACCCGGTATTTCGGCCAACAAATCTTGCGTACTCGGGAATTCTTGCGACTCGTTGTCCATCACTTCCTCTTGATTTGGTATCTCTCCGTCTTCAATTTCCATCGACACTTCGGCTTGTTCTCCGTTGCTTGACATTCTATTACACGTATACATATCAATCAAATTTCAAGTTAGTTTCTATACGAATTCCACTACCGTCCGAACCCGAGCTCTGATACCAACCTGTAACGACCCGATTTTTAAACCGAGTCATTACCGATTGGTAGTTAATTTCTTAACTAGTTTATAAATCTAATCCTTTTATTTTCTTTTAGAAGCCGATTAATATTTCTTTTATTTCAAAACACTTTCAAACTTCAAACACACTATATTATACATTATCAAACCAACTTTTAAACATTCTTACTCGGCCAAGCCGAGCATTCCTTGTTTCGAAAACATTCAACTTTATTACATAACCACAACTTTATTTATCAACATTAAACTTCTTCCATGATTTCACTAACACCACAACTAAGCTCGGGTTCCATAGATACGCTAACTTCCTGAAATATACGTTTAAAATACGTTAGTCGAAACTAGTGAGTGATGTCAAGACCTTAAACAACCATTTCGACTCATAAATCATACATGCATGCAATGATCCGGTTATTCTATTTTGCGAGTATAGATCGATTATATATGGTCCCGTGGCCTCTAATCGGTCCGGGTCTATACTCTATGATACCGAATGGATCCACTCTACGTAGTTTCTATTTAACCGGTTTCTATTAATTCTATTATATCATAACTCGTGCATGTTTCATGAAAACGACACAAACGTATATTCACCCGGAAACATTAAAACGATTATGGGGGTACATGCACTCACTTGTTGTTCCTCCACGTTGGTTCTAATACGAAAAGCTTGCTCGGGAATTATGCGGATCACCTGTTTACACATATACGGTTAATATACACATATATATATACGTATATAGCTGACCATTACAGCTTAGGTTATAAATACGTATGTAAGCTGGCCATTACAGCTTGGCACTCGTGTTTCCTACTAGATTAAGATTAGAACCTTACCCGGATGTCTATAATAATCGGCCGGTAAGTAACAACCGTAGCCGAACCTTGTTCTTAAAGGAAGGAGTTTAGATTATAGATAAAAGAAGGATGGGTTTAGGTATCATATAAGGTTTAAAGGTTGGTTTTTGGGGATGATGGAGTTCCGATCGGGTTGGGTAAGAGATGAATGGTGGTTTGCATGTTGAAAAGGAAAGGTTTAATGGTTTTTGGAATGGTTTGCAGAAGGGCCGATGGTTTTTAAAAGATTTACTTAGGTTTGTCTCATTCTAAAAGCAATGATAGTCCTACAATCTAGGGTGCATATGTGTTGGATGGTGAGGAGTTAGGATGCTTAGGTGGATTAGAAGAGATTGGTTTCGGCGGTTTGTTTGAGGTGATAGAGATGGGCCGATTTATGTAAAGGTATTGGGCTTAAGGTTGCAATACAATCTTACTTATCCTATTTGTCTAATGGTTGGCCCAACATATTATCGGATCTCTAAAATATACCGGCCCAATATTTATTTAACACTATTTGGCCCAATATATTACCGGGTTTCACATTATAGGTCCAATATGTGTATCGGGTTCATAATATAGGCCCAATACTTAACTTAATCTTTCGGGCCCAACAGTGGCCCATTACATGTTATCGGGTCCAATGGGCCTTTACGGGTTCTCTTAGTGGGCTACCATACGAGTTAGGTTTGACTGGGCTTACGGTTATGATCCGGGTAAGGATATTGGGCTAGACCTTAAGGTGGCCCAATAATATTTATTTTATTTAATTATTATTTATTTTTCGTTGGTCGTTACATTCTCCCCCCCTTAGGAAATTTCGTCCCCGAAATTGTTTTTATATTATACCTGATTTATAAAAAGATGGGGGTATTTAGCTCTCATCCTATCTTCACGTTCAAAGGTGAACTCTGGACCTCTTCTCGCATTCCACTTGACTTGTACTATTGGTATTTTTCCCCTCCTTAGTCTCCTTTCTTGTTGCGATACAATTTCTATAGGTTCTTCTGTGAATTGTAACTGGGGATTTACCTGGACATCGTCTAAGGGAATGATAGCTTGTGTGTCTATTACACATTTTCGGAGGTTAGATATATGGAAGACATCGTGAATCCCATTTAATTCTGGAGGTAAGTCTAGACGATAGGCTACTGGTCCAATTCTTTCCATCACTTGATACGGACCTATATATCGTGGATTAAGTTTTCCCGTTTTTGGAATCTGATAACACCTTTCCATGGGGCTACTTTTAAAAGGACGTAGTCTCCTATCTGGAATTCTAATGGCTTTCGTCTATTATCTGCGTAACTTTTCTGTCGACTTCTAGCTTCCTCCAGTTTCTTCTTGATTTGAACTATTTTGTCTGTGGTTTCTTGGATGATTTGTGGGCCCGTCAGTTGGGTTTCTCCGATCTCATTCCAGCATACTGGAGATCTACATTTTCTACCATATAAGGCTTCGAAGGGTGCAGCTTTGATGGAAGCATGGTAACTATTATTGTATGAGAATTCGATCAATGGTAGATGTACATCCCAACTTCCCTTAAATTCCAGGATACAAGCTCTCAACATATCCTCCAGCGTTTGAATCGTCCTCTCACTTTGTCCGTCTGTTTGTGGGTGGTAGGCAGTACTAAGCCTAATTTGAGATCCTAAGGCATCTTGGAATTTTTCCCAGAATCTATAAGTAAAACGACCATCTCGATCTGAGATTATAGAAAGGGGAATTCCATGCCTTGTTACTATCTCTCTCACATATATCTTTGCTAATTTTTCTACTCCAAAGTTTTCTTGTATGGGTAGAAAGTGAGCTGATTTGGTTAGTCTATCTACTATCACCCAAATGGCATCATTACCTTTTGTAGATCTTGGTAACTTGGTTACAAGATCCATGGTAAGCTGGTCCCATTTCCAAACGGGAATTTCGGGTTGAATTAATAACCCGCTAGGTTTTTGGTGTTCTGCCTTGACTTTAGAACAGGTTATACATTTGGCTACAAACTCTCCAACATTTCTTTTTATACTTGGCCACCAAAAATTCTTCCTAAGATCTCTATACATCTTGTGACTACCAGGGTGGATAGAATATTTTGAATGATGAGTTTCCTTTAATACAACTTCTCTTTGATCACCATGTCGAGGTATCCATATACGGGAGTCATGTCTTAAGATGCCATCTGCACCTTCTACTAATCTTTCTCCTTCTCCATTCAGTTCCTCTTGTTTTCTTAAAGTAGGTTCTAAAGCTTTCCTTTGATAATTTCTTAATTGATTTAGAAATTCATTTATCAAGGTGATTCTAAAAGCCTTAGCTCCTAAAGGTTTTTCCTTCCGACTTAAAGCGTCTGCTACAATATTCGCTTTTCCTGGATGATATCTTATATCACATTCGTAATCGCTTAAAACTTCTATCCATCTTCTTTGTCGCATGTTTAAAAGTTTTTGATCAAAAATGTGTTGAAGGCCTTTATGATCAGTATATACTGTACATTTTGTACCGTATAAATAATGTCTCCAAATTTTTAAAGCGAATATTATTGCTCCTAATTCTAGATCATGGGTAACATAATTTTGTTCGTGTTTCTTCAACTGCCTTGAGGCATATGCTATCACCTGATCTTCTTGCATTAGAACACATCCCAATCCCTGTTGGGAAGCGTCACAATACACAGTGAATGTCTTTCCTTCTTCCGGTAAAACTAACACCGGGGCTTCACACAATTTTTCCTTTAAGCTCTGAAAGGCTTGTTCTTGTTTTTCTCCCCATTTAAACTTAGAAGCTTTCTTGGTTAGAGCGGTAAGGGGTAGGGCTAATCTAGCAAAGTTCTTAATAAATCTTCGGTAATACCCTGCTAACCCTAAAAATTGCCGGATTTCAGTAGGATTCCTAGGTGTTCCCCAATTTTGAATGGCTTCTACTTTGGTAGGATCTACTTGTATTCCTTCCTCATTAATCACATGTCCTAGAAATTTGATTTCCTTTACCAAAAACTCACACTTGGAAAATTTCGCATACAACTTTTCTTTCCTAAGAGTTTCTAAAATTTCTCTTAGATGTTGTTGGTGTTCTTTTTCAGTCTTAGAATAAATTAAAATGTCATCTAAAAAGACGATCACAAACTTATCTAAGAAGGGTCTGCAAATTCTATTCATCAAGTCCATAAATACTGCAGGAGCATTTGTTAGTCCAAAAGGCATGACTAAAAATTCATAATGACCATATCGGGTTCGAAAAGCAGTCTTAAAAACGTCCTCATCTTTTATTCTTAACTGATGATAACCTGATCTAAGATCAATCTTAGAAAAGTATTTTGCACCTTGTAACTGATCAAAAAGGTCGTCGATTCTTGGTAACGGGTATTTGTTCTTAATGGTTAGCTTATTAAGCTCTCTATAATCAATGCACATTCTCATGGTTCCGTCCTTTTTCTTTACAAAAAGTACTGGCGCTCCCCAGGGGGAGGTACTAGGCCTAATGAATCCCCGTTCTATGAGTTCTTCTAATTGTTTTGTAAGTTCCCTCATTTCGTTAAAAGCTAACCTATATGGGGCTCGAGCTATTGGCGCGGCTCCAGGAATTAGGTCAATTGAAAATTCTACTTGACGAGGTGGAGGTAATCCAGGTAATTCATTAGGAAAGACATCTTTGAATTCGGATATTATCTTAATGGTATCAATTTCTTTCTCTTTTTCCTTGTTTTCAAGATTCACATTTATCAGGAAGAGTTGATGCCCCTTTTTCCAAAATTTCATCATTTTTATACTAGAGATTAGGTTCAGGTTTCCTTTTGGTTTCTCCCCGTATACGATCAAGGTTTCTTGATTCAATACTGGTATTTTGACTATCTTTTCTTTACAAATTATTTCGACTTGGTTAGCAGCTAGCCAATCCATTCCAATAACAACGTCAAATTCCCCTAGGCTCATAGGAATGAGATTTATTAAAAATTTTTGATTTTCTATAGTTAACGTTAAATTTTTAAAAACTTCCGAAGCTTTTAAAATTTTACCGTCAGCTATTTCGATGTCATATGTTTTATTCATGGGTTCTGGGAGTATTTCCATCTTTTCAATAAAGATTTTTGAAACAAAGCTAAGGTTGGCTCCAGTATCAAATAAAACGTATGCGGGTAATTGATTAACATAGAACGTACCCGTAACCAGATCGGGTTCATCCCTGATCTCCTGGGTTTTCTTGGCTTTTACCAGAAGTATTAAAGTTGGTGGTCCTAAAGGTTTCATTCCACCCTCTTTTGCTACCTACGGGTACTCTCTCCCGTTCTTTATGCCTTACTATGTCGTCGGTTAAACTTAAGGCGAGTTCACAAGCAGTGTCAAATTTTGCGGGTCTTGCCCCTCTAACTATTCCCTGAATTTGGGGGTTCAATCCCCAGATAAATCTCCTAATTTGTTTAGGTTCAGGGGTTACTTGGTGGGGTACTAAACGAGCAAGTTGGTTGAAGCGGTTGATATAGCCTATACAGTCTAGGCCTTTCATCTCCAACCCTAGAAATTCCATTTCTATTTTCTCAATCTCATTCATGGGGCAGTATTTTTCGGTAATAAGTGTTCGAAATTCTAACCATGACATGGTAGTAACCACATCCCTACCTCTTATCTGCCTTATCATGTTCCACCAGTTTAAAGCTTCCGCTTTCAACGAGTGGGTTACAAATTTTACTTGGTCTCGGGGAGCACAGTTACTAATTTCAAGTATAGATTCCATCTCTTCTAACCAGCGGGTTGCCCCAGCAGCACCCGTACTACCATCAAAAGATTCTGGTCTACAGGCCATAAAGGTTTTATAATCACAGTATCGGGGCCTCATAGTGTTATCATCTAAATTAACGACCACTTCCTCATGATTCTTATCTACCGTTTTGGAACCGGATGGTTTTTCTAACATGGTCATAATAGTTGGAATCGAGTCCTGAAGACTTTCTAAGACTAGTTTCCTCATTTTTTCCTCTAATTCGTTTATTTCGTTTGGTATGGGAATTTCTTCTTCTACCGGTTCTTCAACGGTTTCAGTTGGTCTAGATGTAGAGGCTTTATTTTTCTTGGTAGGTTCCATTTCTGGCTCCTTTCCCGTATTCCTGTCTGAACGTCTCGGCATTTTCTATAATTAAAAATTATTTATTTTGGTTAGTAGTAATTTATTTTATGTCTTTTATCTTTTAACAATTTAAATTAACACTTTAAATAAACATCTAGATTTATATTTATATTGAAAATTTCTAGATGTCTAGTACATAAGTTAATATTACATATTTTCTTACTACCACACCAACTATTATCACATCACATACTTACTACTACCACACATACCACATAGGTTTACATACTACCACAATTATTTTACATACACATAATACTACCACCACCTTCCTTCACAAACCAACCACTAGCCTACCCCTTCAACCATGCACCAACTTCTTCACAACATTAGAGGATATTTCGAATCCTCCAAGGTTTGTCGAGCTTGATATCCAAATCTTCTCACCAACTTTTTCAAATCCTCCAACATATTACGAGCTTGGTCACGTTCGGATTTCATACGATAATAACTCTCGGTTAATTCTAAGTAATCCTTACGGCTCACATACTCCGAATGTTGCAAAGTTTCGTTTGCTCGGGTGATCATGGTCGCCTCGTGATATGGGTCAATCACCGGGGTCACGGTAGGTAAGGTCAAAGGAGTCGGGTAGGTCATGGTATACGGATTATAACTAGACTCTTCTACCGAGAGGTTGCTAGAGGTTCCATAGTATTCACTTGGTGATGGGTTCGGGTAAAAGTAGTGGGGTACCGGATCAACTTGCGGGTAATGTTGGACAGACTCGGCGGGTGTGTACACGGGTTCGGGCAAGGGGCCGATCACTCCCATGTTTTCCAAATTCAAATCCCACCCATTTTCGGACCAAACTAAACCCGGTATTTCGGCCAACAAATCTTGCGTACTCGGGAATTCTTGCGACTCGTTGTCCATCACTTCCTCTTGATTTGGTATCTCTCCGTCTTCAATTTCCATCGACACTTCGGCTTGTTCTCCGTTGCTTGACATTCTATTACACGTATACATATCAATCAAATTTCAAGTTAGTTTCTATACGAATTCCACTACCGTCCGAACCCGAGCTCTGATACCAACCTGTAACGACCCGATTTTTAAACCGAGTCATTACCGATTGGTAGTTAATTTCTTAACTAGTTTATAAATCTAATCCTTTTATTTTCTTTTAGAAGCCGATTAATATTTCTTTTATTTCAAAACACTTTCAAACTTCAAACACACTATATTATACATTATCAAACCAACTTTTAAACATTCTTACTCGGCCAAGCCGAGCATTCCTTGTTTCGAAAACATTCAACTTTATTACATAACCACAACTTTATTTATCAACATTAAACTTCTTCCATGATTTCACTAACACCACAACTAAGCTCGGGTTCCATAGATACGCTAACTTCCTGAAATATACGTTTAAAATACGTTAGTCGAAACTAGTGAGTGATGTCAAGACCTTAAACAACCATTTCGACTCATAAATCATACATGCATGCAATGATCCGGTTATTCTATTTTGCGAGTATAGATCGATTATATATGGTCCCGTGGCCTCTAATCGGTCCGGGTCTATACTCTATGATACCGAATGGATCCACTCTACGTAGTTTCTATTTAACCGGTTTCTATTAATTCTATTATATCATAACTCGTGCATGTTTCATGAAAACGACACAAACGTATATTCACCCCGGAAACATTAAAACGATTATGGGGGTACATGCACTCACTTGTTGTTCCTCCACGTTGGTTCTAATACGAAAAGCTTGCTCGGGAATTATGCGGATCACCTGTTTACACATATACGGTTAATATACACATATATATATACGTATATAGCTGACCATTACAGCTTAGGTTATAAATACGTATGTAAGCTGGCCATTACAGCTTGGCACTCGTGTTTCCTACTAGATTAAGATTAGAACCTTACCCGGATGTCTATAATAATCGGCCGGTAAGTAACAACCGTAGCCGAACCTTGTTCTTAAAGGAAGGAGTTTAGATTATAGATAAAAGAAGGATGGGTTTAGGTATCATATAAGGTTTAAAGGTTGGTTTTTGGGGATGATGGAGTTCCGATCGGGTTGGGTAAGAGATGAATGGTGGTTTGCATGTTGAAAAGGAAAGGTTTAATGGTTTTTGGAATGGTTTGCAGAAGGGCCGATGGTTTTTAAAAGATTTACTTAGGTTTGTCTCATTCTAAAAGCAATGATAGTCCTACAATCTAGGGTGCATATGTGTTGGATGGTGAGGAGTTAGGATGCTTAGGTGGATTAAGAAGAGATTGGTTTCGGCGGTTTGTTTGAGGTGATAGAGATGGGCCGATTTATGTAAAGGTATTGGGCTTAAGGTTGCAATACAATCTTACTTATCCTATTTGTCTAATGGTTGGCCCAACATATTATCGGATCTCTAAAATATACCGGCCCAATATTTATTTAACACTATTTGGCCCAATATATTACCGGTTTCACATTATAGGTCCAATATGTGTATCGGGTTCATAATATAGGCCCAATACTTAACTTAATCTTTCGGGCCCAACAGTGGCCCATTACATGTTATCGGGTCCAATGGGCCTTTACGGGTTCTCTTAGTGGGCTACCATACGAGTTAGGTTTGACTGGGCTTACGGTTATGATCCGGGTAAGGATATTGGGCTAGACCTTAAGGTGGCCCAATAATATTTATTTTATTTAATTATTATTTATTTTTCGTTGGTCGTTACAAAGTTCACCGAAAGTCCATTGTATAAAATTCCTAACTCGTTTTATGCGGCTAGCTTCCCTTGAATTAGAAAATACCATTTAGTGATTTCCGGAATAAAAATAAGAAAACAAATGAACTATTGATACTCGAAACAACTGAACAACGCGGATATGATATTGATATTGAGTTGGATGTACCTGCGCAGGAGAGAAATTGAAAAAATCAAGTGCTAATACAAAACGCGAATTAAAGCGAAAACTTTGGATTCAGTTAAATTGTAACAACAATGGCGGGCTCACGCCTCCTCAGGCGAAGGGAAAACGCCTCGAGGCTCGTTTCCGTTCTTTTAAACTTTGGATGAGTGTTCCCTATTTAGCATTTTTTTTTTCATTTAACACATTTGAGATTAAATTTGATTTGAATCATCCTATACATAGGTAAATAATTAAAAAAAAAAAGACATACATGTTAAGGAAGATTAGACTATCTCCATTGGTGAACCATCACAACCCAATCTTTTATTTAAAAAATAATATCTCTCTCTTTCATCTACACAACCCAACTCTACTCTAAATTTAACACCCATTCACAACCCATCCAAACCTAAAAATAATTTTTTTGAACGTACTCGGTTTTTAGTAAAATTTATATCAATATGTTCACAAAAAAAAGTTAAGAAATACAGTGTATTTAGTTTTTTTTCTTTAACTTAAATATTATAAGTTATGTAAGTAATTAATCTAATGGGGTTTAGTTTTGGTTGCAACCATGGTTGCTCCACCAACCTGGTTGTGAAAATTAATTTATTTTTTAATTTTTTAAATGATTTGTTTTTTTGTCTTCATATGCTTTATTGGTGACCAACCAAACTTTTGGTCACCAATGGGGATAGTCTTAGAAGAAGTCAACGGAATTAACTTCACTGTGTTGCTTTTTCTATTATTCAAAATGTATACCTGAGTCTACTAAGAATACAATTCTACACACCCATTCTAAGTAAATCAAAATTACACCAATGGACACAATCAAAATTAAAGAGACTGGACCTATTTTTAACCCATAAATAGTAGCTTTGTCGCCTAATCTCTTCTTTAATACCAAATAAATTGAGCGTCTTTTGATTGAAAATCACCTCGTTTCTGTTTCGCGAAATGCACCACATGGTTACCTGGTATATTGAATACACAAGTCTTCTCCATTTTTCCGATCCTCTAATATGTTTCCACAGTTCAATGGCGTCCTTTGCGTGGAAAATGAAAGCTCTTAGAATCTGACACCAATCCGCTACAAAATCCAGTACTTGAACCGCAAAAGAGCAGCTTGCAAATACATGATTTGTTGTTTCAGGACCCTTTCCACAAACTTTGAACATCATATTTTCAATGTTAATGTTCCTTCGTTGCAGCGCATCCAATGTCGGGAGCCTATCCAAAAACAACCTCCAAAGCATGAAGTTTACCTTCAGTGGCGTCCATTTATTCCAGCAAAATGGTTCATTAACAACCGAAAACCTGATTTTCATTTATCTAATTGACGTAATTCTCATATACCTGTATGGAGTTCTCGTAATTCCTGATTTTAATTTGGTGTTCCTGTTGGAAATCAGTAATTTTTTTCAATATGTGATTTGCCTGTCAAATCATATTCTGAAGATCCTTTCTTCTTCAGAATCGCTCTTGAGTCTGTGAAGAACCACTACACCTGATTTCAACTACACCTGAATAAACCAAAATAACATGAGAAAAAATCAACACAAAATGAAAATTTATCATGTGAATAACACAAAAAATGAGCATACCGTGCAAATTATCCTCCAGACTTCCTCTTGACAGAAGATCATAAACCAAAAGGAGTTTCTTATCTTCAAAACAAAACCCGAAAAGGGAAATAATATTCTCATGATGTAAAGCAGTAATAATCTCGATTTCTAACACAAATTTTTTCAGTGCATCTTCAGAATTGTCTAAAATTTTAACAGCAAGTTCCCGTCCATCAGAAAGACAACCTCTGTACACCTGACTGTTCCCTCCTTTACCAATTACGTTGTCTGAAAATTTAAGCAAATAGTTGCATAAGGAAACCATAGAATTCATAAAATAATATCAAGCATTTTGCATAAAATAGCAAGATATTGTGGTCTAGTTCACAATTTAGCAACCAACTATGAAAATTCCACAGAAACTTCTAACAAACTTACAGTTTCTTTGTAAAAATAGCAACATATTATCTGATTAATAGTTGAGCAGCTCAGCTTTTTTCTTTTTCTACAGATTTTTGTTATATTTCGAAATTTACTTTTTTTAATAGCAAAGACATTATTGCTACCAAAAAAAAAAAAGAAAAATATGAGTATAAGAAAAAAAATACATGGTAAACTCGTGATTAGCTAAAAGTTGTTATTTTTGCAAAAATAATAAAAAAGGTTAATATCATAAGAAAAAAACAATATACTTTAATGAAGAAGCACTCAACTTAATTTTGGTATTTAGAATAGTTAAATGAACTTGTTTAAAATGCACTTGTGAATTTTTAATATAATGACTTGTTAACTCTTAAACTGATTAAGATTTGATAATCATAAAAGTAACATTCAACAATTTACATAGGCCGACCTGTGTGATGGGTGGTGTCGGTTTAATGAAGTATACTGTTAAAAAAACAATTTGCTTAAAAAGATGGAGCATCTAAGTTTAGCCAACTTAAGAGTTGGCAAGTGATTAACTGATTATTAAAAAAGTTAAAGGTAATAAGTATGTGCACTCTAGACAAATTTGGGGGTTTAACATACAACATCTACTTTTGGTTGAGTGACATTTTCGTAAAAAAAACAATAAATTACAATTGTTTTTTATACTTTTAACCCCCAAAAAAATCAGATCTATTTTTCTTTTACTATTTTAAAGAATATTCATACTTTGTTGCTATAATTAGAACTGAAGCAAAGTATCATATTACTTATGCAGTAAGACCAATATAATAACTATAAAGTGAATAAACACAATGAAAGGAACAAACCAGGACTGAAGTTCATAGTTGCAACTGCAAGTTCTTGAAACTTAAACAATCGACAACTACTCGAGTATTTCTCATGAAGGCCCTCTAACTCTTCAGGTAAAATTACTATTACTTAATCCGTATTCAGCAAAGAACACAAATCAGACTGACATTCATCACCATGAACGACAATCGCTCCATTTTCACCATCTAAAGATCGTCCTTTCTATCATCCCTCGTATCTGAGTTTGTAATCAATAACTGGTTTCTAGATGGCAACCTCATAGCCCACTGAACCACAAAGATCTTACGGGCTGGCGATCTATCAGACGACAACCTATTAGAAGAAATGGCAACAACATCTATATATATTAAGGTATGTATCTATGTATGTATATCATACCTTCCTATTACTGATATCTTTCAGAATGGCGCCATTGTAGAGGGTTTTTTCAGCATCATTGAAGTCATCTGCATGCAAAAATCAACAGCCTTTAATTAGTTAATACTATTTTCAAATTTCATATATGGGAATCTAGAGAGAAAGCAAGATATCACCTAGAGAGTTGGAGCATAAGAAGCAAGCACAAAGGCAAAAGGAAGGATACACACAGTGATTTGGGTTTGAAAGCCATTAGTTTAGTTTAGTTTTTTTTTGTACAAAAGAGAAGATTTTGTTGTCTGGTTTGAGGAAGTGATTGTTGCTTCATATTAGAATCGCCGTTGTCGGCCGCTGCGTATGCACCAAAGACGGTAAACGGACGACTCAGTTAGAGATGTACAAACCGGTTTTTTTTCTCAAACCGGTCCGGTTTTTAACCCGAACCGGTTCTTGGTGTTGAAGGTGATACCGGTTTTTTCTAAAACCGGTCCAGTTTTAGAATCGGTTTCAGGACCCAAAACCCCCGTTTTCCAAACCGATTAGGACTGGTTCCAAAACCGGTTTTTTTTGCCAAACCGGTCATCCAAAATCCAAAATACATTGCCAAAATCGATTTTTTCCTCAAAAACCGGTTTTTTTTCCCAAACCGGTTTGTTCCTAAAACCGGTTTTCAACCCCGTCTAATCTCCAAAACCTAAAACCTATACAGAACCGGTAACTCGGGTCGGTTTGGGACCGGTTTGAACAAAAACCGGTTTTTGTCTAACCGGTTTTTCGGTTTTTTCCGGTTCGGTTTTCAAAACCGGGTTTTTTGTACACCTCTAGACTCAGTTAACGCAAACACATCACTGCATCTGCTTCTAATTTAGGTGACCAGAGAGGCTGAGGTCAAGAACATCTCACCTTAAAAATTCTATACAAAAACAAAATCTTGAACCTGTGACAGAAAATCAACAACAATATTCTGAAATTAAAATAACAACTCAGAGATATGTCATGTAGATGATGAAATCAACATTCGTAGAAAAATTATATATGAAAAGTGATATAAAACTTGTGCGAAACAAACAAGGATCATGAAACAAACAAATAAATACACTTTCTCTTGTTAACAGTTGGATACATAATCAAACAAATAAACTAATTTAAGAAATAAGAGAATTCAACATATTGAATCCTGATCATGGATCTATCTAATAAAAAGAATAATAAAATTTGCAAACATAGATGTTGAATTGTGTTTGATAATCAAAATCCTATCGTTATACAAAAGCATCATCGAACAGCCCTTATATCCATTGGGTTTTGTTCTTAGAACTTTTGGAATCACCCTTTACGAAACAAAAACAAATGTAACCAAACAAAAAAATCGCCATCCATGGTTAAACCAAGGTCAAAGTTTCAAACTTTACCATTCATGGGTGGATTTATCGAAAAGACGAACTCCATACGCAAGATCATCAAACTATCAAACGGACTCGTTTTAGTCGCTCTATTTTATCCTGTCTGTCCCTGAGCTTCATAATATCCGTAAACACTTCCCGCTGCAACCGCTTCAAGATTTCAATCTACAAAACCATTTTCATAATCCATAACTTAATAAATGTACACAAAATAACTAAAATGTTTCTGGAACAAACCAAATATTATCTACCAATCAAATTTCCCAACAAATAAAGTGAATCATATATCGAAATATAAAAGGGTTATAAAATTACCGGATGGCGGTGTCTGGAGGATACAAAGTGGTCAAGAAGGCCATTGGTAATTGAAGTCACTAAAGGGAGAATGAAACTTGTATATTAAAACGCATACCTTGGATCGATTGTGTAAATACTCTCTTTCCTTTACGACATGTTTGTCGATGTGTTCAGAGATGAATCCAAAGAATCTAATACAATTACAACAGCTAAACCTCATAAAGACTCAACCTTTACACAGTCAAATGAAACAAACGTTATCTTTAAGCTAAGACCCAACTAATTAACAATGATCTGTGAACATAAAATGAAATTATTAATAAATTAGGGCTATAAAGAGGGGAAAACTTACAGATTGTGATTAGAGTTTTACTTCTTGTTATTTCGATTGAAGATGGAGATTAATGTTGTTGTCGTTGATGGGTTTGACGCCGATGAAAAGACGATGAAAGTCTAGAGAGCAAAGAGGAGGGAGAGTATAAGGAAGAGAGAAGACGAAGAAAAGCAAGAACAACTGGTTTTCGTTCTTGTGTGTGTGAGAGAGGGAGAGAAGAACCTAAAGTTGGTTTGGAGGAGAGATCGTAGATGGCAAAAGAACGGAGGCAAGAGAAGATCTTTTTAGGGTTTAGGTTTGATGTGATTTAATTTAACAAAAAAACAAAAAATTAAAAACATCAAAACCATTCCATTAAGATGCCACGTGGCGATTTCAAGGGGGGATTGAAGTTACCAATGGACGCCACGTCAGCAAAAGTCTTTTCTTTTATATATATAGATAGATGTCAATTTTTGTCATATCTCGTGAGTATAAATAAAATCATCTGCGGGACACTTGGCATTTTATCAGAGCTACTCATTATGTTTTCCTGTCTACTTTCTTTACAAGTTTCTTTTTTTTTGTTTTCCTAATTGTTCTCACAAATCCTAACAAAAACATTGATCCTCCCTCCTACTAAACCGTTTTATCTCTTCATTATTCCCGAGATCTTCCATTTGACTCACTTGCTATTTCTCTTTGCCATTCAAATGCTAGCAACCCCTAACTCTATGGTCTATATCACCGTTCTAATTCTAAGATACCCATCACTACTAATCATTTTTTCCCTTTTCAAATCTGATATGAAATCATATATCTCTAAGAATACGTAATTCAATCATTACATTTGTCACTCTTTTGTTAATTTTATGGTTTTTGTTGTTCAACCCGTGTAATACACGGGATTCTAACCTAGTGCATACCTATACATGTTACACAAAATGCTAGATAAATCAGCCAAAATAACCAAACAATCAAACCGACTCAACCATAATCGAATTAACTAACCAAATAAATAACCGATGGTTTGGTTTGACCAATTAATGTTTTCTTATCCCTATGCAATTATTTTGAAAAAATAACACATGATACGTTATCAAGTCACTTAAAAACTAAGCTCCCTTAACTTCTTAACTTAAACACACCAAAATCAACATATATATTATGTAATTCACTTATGAAACAGATAATACATTATCAGGTCAGATTATTGTTCAGCATCAACCTTGGAAATCTAAACCAAATCGTACTAGACATATTCGAGAATCCTCAAATCTTTGGTTATGGTTCGTTGGAAGCTAAAACACTTAGGACCAATGGAGAGTGATGATTTGAAAAAGATAAATGGATTAGGGAGGTGACCGATAACAGACACAAAATGGTGGTCGACACTAAGTATGTAGTTTTCAAGTGTTAGCCGAATATGCCTATTCAAGAAGAAGAAGTTCTCCTTATTTGGATGTGCACCATCTTCTTGACAGATTTCCTCTGATTCTGATTGGTTCGTACGGAAATGTCCTTTCATACTTTTGTCTCATCGGCGTGCGCTAAGCTTTACACACAAGAAACCTCGGAGTTTTGGTTGCGCGTGCTGGTGTGCCTGCCTGCTTTGTGTGCATGCGCACACCATCCGCACATGTGTTTACGTGCGGACAATTTCCTTTCTTGCTAACTATCTTTTGGTCTTTTTAGGTATGGGCTTATCCTAATTTGCACACGGAAGCCCATATCCCTTCAGACTCATTTTAACCTTTTGTTTTATTCGAGGGAAAGCTTTTCAAAATTTGTTATTCAAGTCTTGACCTGTATTAGAGAATTCCCACCTTTATAAAAAATGTTTATTTTTTATGTTTTTGGAAAAAATACACAAACCGTCCTTTATGTTTACATCGTTTTTCAGTGGTTGTCCTTTAACTTCAAAATTGATGAGAATCGTCCTTTATGCTGTAAAATCTTGCAGCTCTCGTCCTTTAGGCCTAACCTAGTTAGTTTTTTTTGGTTAAGTTATGTCACGTGCATAATTGACATTTCACCTTCGTTTTTATTTACCCTCTACAACCCCCCCCCCCCAATAATGATACCCTTTAATTTGGAACCCTAATTTGGAACACACCCACACACCTTACTTTCTCCAGGATAAAACACACCCACACACTCACCCTTTATCTCTTTATATATCACACACGCACAATACACGCTTCATCATTTTACTAGATAATAGAGGGATATCGAGGAGGAGATAGAAGCAGACATGGAAATAGGATGGAGGAACTGAGAGAGAGAGAGACAGAAAAAATGGGAATGGAGGAGAGGAAATCAGAGGGAGGTCATTTGGTCACTAATCGGACGACGCATGTGTTCCGGTAGTGATGGATTACGATGGTGGTGGTTGTGAAAGGAAGTTTGGTGAGTACAATGATGGTCACCGACGACCAAGGTAAGACCAATCACCTCTGATTTAGGTTGGTAATAGTTAATTATGGTAGAGAATCTGAGCATAGGATTGATGTTTTGTTTAGAGCTCCGATGGTGGAAAGAGACAATGATGGTAATAGTTGCTCCGATGACCGGAGGTTATGGTGACATGACAAAACTATGGGTGGTGGTTTTAATCATGGTTTTTAAAACCGGACCGGACCGGGCGGTCGGACCGGTCGAACCGGCAACCGCACCCTTCACCGGTCCGAGTCATGGTGTTCGACCGTTTCTGCACCTAGCCGGCCGGTCGGATCGGTGACCGGCAGTTAGACCGGAAAACCGGTGTAAATGACTGGTCGGACCGTCGTTGTGAGAAGCCTCTTCTTCCTCATTCAAGATGAATCAGACCTTCTGGTGGAGACCTGGTCAGCAGATGAATGACGACCTGGTCTGTTAACGCAGATTTCCTTCGTCAATCGAGATGAATCAGACTTTCTCAATAGAACTATCGCTCGATTGAATGGGATCGGGACAAGGTTAACTGTTGTCTGTTAGTGCGGTGGTGACTCCGGTCAACAAATGAACAGCGATGACTCCTGTATGAAGATGAAGTATCTTATGGTAGGGAAAGGGGTTTGATTGTAAATTTGATTTAAATGATTTAATGTATTCAGATTAAACTAGAGAGATGGTTTAACTTTTTGAAGAGATAGGTATAAAGTGATGAGGAGTGAAGTACAGACACGTGATTGTGACAGGAGTATTAATTAAATGTTTAGCTAATATATTATATAATATAGAATATATACTAAAACAAAGAAAATAACTATATATGACACATATTATATATAATATATAAGCCCGGTTCTAGATTCCGGTCCAACCGGTTCGACCGGTCCGACCAATGAACCGGTAATGAAGCCGGTTTGATGTCCGGTCCGGTTATAAAAACATTGGTTTTAATGGTGGTTATGGGTAGTCAATAGTGTATCAAGGATGGTTTTATAAAGGGGGAATGAAATCAGGGGTAAAATGTCAATTGTGCCTTCATGTGTAGGGCATGTGACATAACCTAACCAAAAAAACTAATCAAGTTAGGCTTAAAGGATGAGAGCCGCAACATCTTACAGAATAAAAGACGATTCTCATCAATTTGAATTTGAAGTTTGACAACTATTGAAAAACGATATAAACCATTTCTGTAATTTTTCTTATATATATATTTTTTTATTTTTTAAGTTATATGCACTCGCTTGTCATCACTCAGAACTCGTTTGCCCTAAATAAAAACCAACTCTCCTCCGCCATAAACCATTCTACATCGCTCTCAATCAAGAAGTGAGCTTCGTGCATAGATTCAATGGGCAAAAAGAAGAACAACGAAAACAAGCAACAACAACAACCCGAAAAACAACAGGAGGAACAACAAACCGAAGGCAAATTCCTGTTAGGCAAACCCAAGTTCAAAAAGCTCGAAAACGGCCGCTACAAATGCGTCCAAACCGGCCACGAATTACCGGCCGATGCCAGAGAATCATACTCACAAACCAAACACTGCCGCCTCGGTCTCATCGACCACGCTTTGGCTCGTAACAAGCCTCCCCTCAATATGTTTAACCAAGACCCTCTTTGCCGGTATGCTTATTTAGTAAAATTAAGGTTTAGGGTTTACTTATTTATTGGTTTTTTTGGTGATGTGTTTCAGTTCTAAGTTAATTTGTAAGCTGACTGGACATACTGTGAACAAAACTGAAGAGCATATATGGAAGCATATCAATGGAAAACGTTTCCTCAATATGTTAGGTTTGTGCTCTCATTGGTTCTGAAATGTCCTTATTGCAAATATTTATTGAATGATTGTTTGTTGTTTGTTGTGTGATAATTCTTCTGTTTGGCAATTAGAATACGTAATTATCAGTACCCTTAATGTTTGGTAATTTTAGAGCTTAAAAGAGTTTAAAGCTGCAATATTTTTTGTTGCTTGAAGCCGTTTTTAGTATTTGGGCACAGAATTAAGTTAAGGTCTTTTGGAATTTAATATAACATGCAATCGTTGTTAAACAGCGAGTGAGGATTATAAATATTATTCTAGTCCTCCAACCATCATGTCTCTCAAATCCTCATTGCATTGTTTATATTGTTGGAAAATCAGGCCCTTTGATCGAACACAAAACACACGAGATTGAACGAACTCGTTCGACTCCTTTTATTATCAACCAAAACACACCAAATACAATAGATTTAACCATCTATTTATACTAACCTTATTCTAATCCTAACCCAACTCAAATACTAATTAAATAATAAAATAAACCAACTAGATAAACCTATCTAGTTAAACCAATAATTATCCCTAATTAAATATAAAAGACATAATAAATAATTCACCAAGAATTATCTATAACCCGTCTTGATTTTATCTCTTAATTCAAGATTAACGTCTTCATTCTCCCCCTTAATCTTGAATTCGACTCGCTTCTTCACATCCGCACTGTTACCGACAACTTCAATTCTTTGACCAAGATTCATATCTCCCTCTTCCCGGGTCACCAGAACTACCCCGTTCTTGACCACCGATCAAAGAAAAAAAACAAGCTCCCCGCTTCTTCCGTTTTCTTCTTTCCTTGCTAGACACGACAAGATTCAAAGCACCCCACTTTGACGAATCTTCTTCCGTCCGTCTATCCGCAAATCCCGATCAGTTACATCTGCCAAAAAGAACAACCTACACCGGTTTTTCCATTCTTATCCTTGGCGGGAAGGACCGGGTCTTGTTCTCACCTGGATTGAAAGTTGTTAGTGCTATGAAGTTTATCACCATTGAACCAATCACTGGTCACCACTGCCATCCTAAACGGTACTACTCGTTATACCGGTTGACCTAACCCACTATACGCCACCACGAATATCAACCACCAACAAAGACAATAACACCCCGCTATTCCGTCTTTTCGGTCACCAAACGAATTCCGTAGCTTCCCGCTGTTTCGTTTATCCGCGACACACCCGTTGGATTTTATAAAAAAAAATACTTTCTTTGTTTCTGCTTTTCAAACACCAGACAAAACACCCGACTCTAAAAAGTCACAACAATATTACCTGACTATTGCCGACTTCGTTTTGTCCTATTCGTGTGACACCTAAAACAAAAGCATTCCTTTGATTTTTTTCCTTCCTAAAGATAAATAAGCTTACGTTGCTTTGGTTTATACCCCACGATCACTTCCAAGCAATTTTTCCTACCACCAGATTCAATTAATTGAAAAGAAATTTGGCGGACATGAATTGCTGTCTCCCCTGCCGTTTACTTTATTCAACCGACTTCGATTAAAAGTTGTAACCTTGCCGTCGTTGCAGCCCCACGGCTAAACGGGGGCCGCTCCCCTTTCTCAACAACCGACTCTCAAAACCGCTAAGTACTAAGCTCTGATACCAATTGTTGGAAAATCAGGCCCTTTGATCGAACACAAAACACACGAGATTGAACGAACTCGTTCGACTCCTTTTATTATCAACCAAAACACACCAAATACAATAGATTTAACCATCTATTTATACTAACCTTATTCTAATCCTAACCCAACTCAAATACTAATTAAATAATAAAATAAACCAACTAGATAAACCTATCTAGTTAAACCAATAATTATCCCTAATTAAATATAAAAGACATAATAAATAATTCACCAAGAATTATCTATAACCCGTCTTGATTTTATCTCTTAATTCAAGATTAACGTCTTCATATATATGTGCGCGCGCGCGTGCTGGAATCCGCGTTTTGATTAAAAAATTCACATTACTCTATTTCCTTGCGACGTTTTTCTATATGTTTAACATGTTTATTGATTTTTGTTATATAAACCAACAATTCAAATTTTTCTCAAATTTAAGGTTAAAAAACTTGCAACTTGAGTTGACTAAACTGTAAAGTCAAACATAGATATATGTTTTGGGTCAGAGTAACATACCAATAAGTGGATGTACATACCTTATGTCTGATAAACAGAGAAAGAGGAAGCTGAAGCTGGAAAAGAATCATCAAATGGTTTGATGGAAGAAGAAGGCGTTGAGCAGAAACCAGAAAAGTCTGAAAAGATCAAAGAAGAAGGTTCTAAGAAAAAGAAGAAGAAGAACAAGAAGAAAAAAGAAAAGGAGGTTGATGTTAGTAAGGTGATATCTGAAGTAAGGAATCCGGAAGAACAGGATAGTGATGCAGAGGAAGAAGAGTTCTGGATGCCTCCAGTAGGAGATCGTTGGGACTTTGATGACGGGAAAGATCGCTGGGGTTCTGATTTAGAATCTGACGTGGATCCAGAAAATGATGATGCAGACGAAGGTATATATATATATGATTCAATAATTGTATCAGTATATAACTTTTCAGATATTGTGTGATCAAATTCAATGCGAAGTTGTCCAAAGTATGGTCCTTAGATTCTTTTTCTTGGGACGAATGGAGGTGGTAACAAGGACGATCTGGGTTACGGGTCAAAACACATTCATGTTGAAACCGGTTGTTTGTCACAAGGGCTAAAACTGTTCTGGCCAGGCCAATCCATAAACATTTTAGCCCAGTTCTAATATATATATATATATATATATATATATATATATATATATATATATATATATACCTAATGTTTTAAAAGGTATGTTTTGACAATAATCATTTAATCTTTTAAATAAAAATTATTTAGGCGGTGAACGGGTCCAAATTGTCATCTCTAGTTTTGACCGCTGTCATATGTAGCACTTTAAAAATACTTAGGGGCTGTTTGGTAGCCTCTTAATCAGCCTATTAACCATTCAGGTCTGAATCATTCAGCATTCAGACTGTTTGTTTCAACATCTGAATGAAATGATTAAGTGCTGAACCATTAAGCAAATAAGGCATGCTGAATGACCCAGCTCTTAACCATTCAAAGCCTCTTAACCATTCAGACCATCTTAATGATTCAGCACTTAATTAACCAAACAGCCCCTTAACTGTGGTCATCGTGCTTATGTTTAGATGTTGCTGGTGATGGCGAAGAGGAGAATAACGAGGCACAAGAGCTTTCTAAGAGGTATATGTTTACTTCTTTGCACTTGTTTTCTCATAACTTCTGATTCTTACTATATTTTCTGATATAAATGTGGTCTTTTTTTACAGGACAAAGAGAATGTCGATAGAAATCGAACCAAGTGAGTTGGCATCAAAGAAGAAGAAAAAGACCCAATCCACATGATATCCCCCCTATGGCCTATACCATGGTCTTGAGTTTTCCTGTTTGTTTTTTTTTTTTCCTTTTGAACTTATAGTTACTGTTTACCTTAATTAATTTGGTTGCTTGTAATCAATTGGTCAAACAAGTTCCATGAGGAAATTGCACAAGTTTTAGGCAGTTGCTTGTTTATCAAGAAACTTATTGCTGATGAGTGATGATAACAAAAAGATTCTGCATCAGATTTTTACTCGTGTCCTTCATGGTCATGGTGAAATTTGATTAGAATTTTGATCTTGTGTTCTAGTTTAAAGAAATTTGATAGGAATTGTGGTGAAAGTGATTGTATTGGTTATTAGGTAGGTCAATCATAGTTGGATTGTCATTGTTCTGGACAGTTGTGTAACAGGACCAGGATTTTTTCTTCTTCTGGAGTTGTGGGGTCCCTAGTTTTGGTCGTTAGATAACTTATCAACTTGATCTACAGATTTCGGGTCAGGTCGTGTCAAGTCGGACTCAAACGAAAATGATGCAAACAATCAATGTCTAAAATTATTTTAATATCTAATACTCTTATAAGTAAAAACAAGAGTAAATAGCCAAAATCGTCCCTGAGGTCTTCCCACTTTTGCTAAATCCATCCAAAAAAAGTTTTTTTTCTCACCAGAACCATTGAGGTTTTCTAAAAGTTGCTAGATCCGTCCAAATTACTAACTTGGTTAAATACTAACCGAAATAGAGGGGTAGCTTAGTCTTTTTCCTTATTTATATAGTTTTGATATTATACCAACTAGAATGAAACCATTGCGCAAAAAGTCGATAAGGCTGCATGCATCTTATCGCAAAAGCGATCTGGCCCTTCCCTGGACCCTGCGCAAATGCAGGAGCCTAGTACCGGGTAAGCGCATTTAGATATCGCGAAGTCAACGTCAAAAGGTAGTCAAAGTAATTCATAAAATATGCTCTCGTAACGGAACAATTTCAATAATATTGTGGATTAAGAAGAAGATATAATATTAACCAAACCAACTAAAACAGTTACCACCTTTGATTCGGGTAGCACTGATTTCATATCTCTTTAATTTCTCTTTTGTTTCTGTTGATAACATAATATGCCAAGACACCCTCCTCACATCAATAATATTCTTCATACTTCTAACCACATATGAAATAAGGAATGACAATTAATCTCTTTAATCTATTTGTAGGGAAAACAATCTGACACTTGTAGTAGCGCTATTCAAGAGTAAGTTCGACGACTTGGAGCCCTAGACAAAAAACATCAAGCGTACCTGCGACTGAAACGCTGAAACGACGACTAAAACGCTGAAACTTCGCTGAAACAATCTAGCCCGGTTTCTGTTGAGCCAACTTTCGAAGCCGCAGTTTGTATTTTTGCAAGAATCTCTTGTGTCAGAGTTTCTTTGAACAATCTAGCCCAATCAACCAAACATCCTTCTCGGGCCGCATCTAGAACATATCCAAAGACTGTTCCTACTTTTATTGAAGTTTGTCTGAGAAATAGAGAGACCATTTTGACCCAGTTACCTCTTGGAAAACATTTTCCAAGCTGAACATTTTGCAGGTTGCAAGTCTTTGGGTTGCTTCTATGTTGTGTAAGCCTTGCTGTTATTAATAGCTTCTATGGCTGCAATTACACCATCCAAAGAAAGCCAGTTGTTTTGATAATTGCTAAAAAAAGACTAAACTACCCCTTGATTTCAGTTAGTTTTTAACCAAGTTAGTGATTTGGACGGATCTAGCAACTTTTAGGAAACCTCAATGGTTCTGGTGAGAAAAACAGTTTTTTTGGATGGATCTAAAAGTGGGAAAACCTCAAGGACGATTTTGGCTATTTACTCTAAAAACAATCAATTTTCTATTTTTTTGTTGTCTAATTTTTTTTTTTGAATGGCCAACTAACATTTCTTTCCGACTACCCAGGGGAGCCCCCACACTATGGACAGGCCCCCGCGACCCCCAGCGTCCCTGGAGCAGCTGGGTAGCCAAGGCTCGGCCATGTAGTATCTTAAATCGTGGAAAACCCAATCCTCACCCGCCCGAAAGCACGACAGTGAAAACTCGAACTCCTCACCATAAGGAAAGTAAGAAGAGTGTCACTCCATCATAATGTTGGCCCCAGAAACAGATTATGCAGCGGAAATAATCAAAGTTTAAACGAAATATGATAAACACAATTGATAGACACAAATCGAATGATTAATATTATAACAAACGATTGAATGTATGATACAAACTAACAAAGAAAGACAAATGAATTCTGGAAAGTTTCTTTTGACAAAGGATTTGTGTGTGATAATCTTGATAACCGAAACAGTTTGCCTTGAGTATAGTATATATATGTTTCGAATAGATGTGTCCCTCCTTTGAACCGTTGCAATGCTTCTTTCCCACCGGTTTTGACTTAATAATTTGGCGCCAAGATAACTGTTTTAACCGTAGGGGTATTTTTGTCCATTTTCTGCAAAAACATTTTAACTTCATGTCGATTCATTGCTGTTTCTTCTGAACAATTGTAGTCCTTCTGTTGCAGCCTTGAAACATTGATATGCAGTCTTCTGATTGTTGTTTTGCAGCCATTCTTTGTAGACAACCCGAATTGACCCATTTGTTTACTTGTTAATTCTAAGACTAATGTATCCTATGGCTTAACATACTAATACATATACTAACTAATACAGAATAATTATGTTCAACCTTTACAATACTAAAACACAAATAACAAATATATATAAGTTATATTTACAAATCAACACTCGCCCCTAAATATAACTAGGGCTCATGGGACTTGTAGGTAATGTTTCAATGGCTTCTTTGAGGGCTTTTTCGGCTTGAGTGAAGTCCACATTCCTGCGCTTCATATATCGTTTTGCAGCCCTCCAATCACCTCCCATGTACAAAGCATAGTCCTCTTCGTTTGGTTTCACTTCTATGTTCGATGACAATGCATTCATGGACATGTTTGGTGTGGTGTTTACCCTTCTAACTTGACTATGTTCTTGCCTTTCTTTCTCTATTCTTTCGGCTGTTTTACGGGCATTCTTATGGACTTGATATTGCCAATCTAACACATCAAGGTATTGAGCATACAAGATTCGCATCATATCTTTGTCCTCATAGTCAAAGCCTAACTCCTTTGCGATCACAACCCAAATATTATACATTGACACCCGCCTATGACCGCCTTCCTTTTGTACCATAATATACAAATCATATAATTCCACATTCTTTCCATTTTCAAACACCGGAGGAATTGGCCGAGTTGTTATGCCTAGGAATTCTCTTAGGAACCAAGATACCATTTGAACAAATGGTCCTTTGAGTATGTTTCTATGTGCCCAAGGGAATTCCATATCATGTATTATGTCTAAGAACTCAATACATTTGTCTAGTGAATCTATGTTTATTTTGTTTATAACTTCATCTACATCCCGAATGTTGGATTCGGCTTCGGCCGAAATGGCTTCAAAGTAGTCGTGTATGTACGCCTCCTTCATTCTATTATGTTCTTCATCACCCTTTTCCAACATTCTAGATATCTCTTCCTTTGATTCACTTTGAGATTCAATGATCTCAAATTGTATACTTTTGTTCTTAAACATGTTTTCAACAATGCAGAAATTTCCCTTAATTTTAACCACAAAACCTTGTAGTTTAAGTTGAGGGAGACTTAGTATATTGTTGTCCTCCATATCGGTTGAATAAAACACATTTGGTATGATCAAGTGTTGGTCTTCGACCGATATGCTTACCATCCCAATTCCCCTTATAAAAACAAAGTTGTTTTTGATTCTACTCTCAACCCCGAATGATTTCTTTAATTTGATAAAGAAATCTAAATTACCCGCTATATGATTTTGAAGGTTGGGACTTACATACCACATATTCTTCCAAGTACTATTGTCGGATCCTTGAAGAATGTAATCTTCACCACTTCCATATGAGTTTTCTGGATAATATGATATCCCGGTGTCGATGGCATCTCGTATCAATTGTGCACCCTCATCCCTTTCTTTTATGCCACAAACACCAATTAAATGACCCGGTTGTTTACAATAGTAGCACTTCCTTGTTTCAATTCCCTTTCGCCTTAGTGCAGCCTTTCTTTCTTTCTTTTGCCTGAATCTTGCCATGTATTGTGGCCTTGATCCTATGTATGAGATTCCAGTGGATTCAGACATGATTGTATCGTATGCGAATTGGTTATAAGACTAAGGCAGTGAATCGTATGAATAAAACTTTCTGTTGTGAAATAAGACAAAAACTAACAGACTTAACTTCCAGAATTCGACTATAACTTTTCGACTTCGAGTATTATATGACACTGATGCTTGACTTATTGTTGTGAATAGACAAGACACGGATCAAATGATTAACACTTCTGACACAAATTAACACACAAAAAAACGGACAGACACAAACAAATATTATGATGAACAGACAGAATAGACACAGAAATATGATTGACTAATCGTGAATGATGGAATATTGATTGTAATTTATGAGTAACAACAATAGACACTTCGAACAAGAAATAAATGTAATGAACTCGAAGAATTATGCAGAATAAGATTAAACTTTGATACGGAGTAATGAATCAGAAACAAATAACCTTGCTCTGATACCAGTTTTGTTGGCCCCAGAAACAGATTATGCAGCGGAAATAATCAAAGTTTAAACGAAATATGATAAACACAATTGATAGACACAAATCGAATGATTAATATTATAACAAACGATTGAATGTATGATACAAACTAACAAAGAAAGACAAATGAATTCTGGAAAGTTTCTTTTGACAAAGGATTTGTGTGTGATAATCTTGATAACCGAAACAGTTTGCCTTGAGTATAGTATATATATGTTTCGAATAGATGTGTCCCTCCTTTGAACCGTTGCAATGCTTCTTTCCCACCGGTTTGACTTAATAATTTGGCGCCAAGATAACTGTTTTAACCGTAGGGGTATTTTTGTCCATTTTCTGCAAAAACATTTTAACTTCATGTCGATTCATTGCTGTTTCTTCTGAACAATTGTAGTCCTTCTGTTGCAGCCTTGAAACATTGATATGCAGTCTTCTGATTGTTGTTTTGCAGCCATTCTTTGTAGACAACCCGAATTGACCCATTTGTTTACTTGTTAATTCTAAGACTAATGTATCCTATGGCTTAACATACTAATACATATACTAACTAATACAGAATAATTATGTTCAACCTTTACAATACTAAAACACAAATAACAAATATATATAAGTTATATTTACAAATCAACACATAAGGGGACTGGCTTTAGGTCCTAAAAAAAAGTCACCTCCCTTGCCTTTAGGAACTTAAGTAGTGTTGTCCGAGTATAATTAGAAATCAATTTTTAATTTTTTTTTACCTAATTTGATTCTACATTATTAACCGGGAGGTGGCTGATTTTGTGGTCATTGTTGACCTTCAACAACGTTTACGTGAGGTGACTTGTACAAGTTGTAGACTCATCAAAAATTTTGAATTAATTTGGTCGTAGACCAATCTGGAAGTGGTTGAATTGGTGATGGTGCAGGTGTGCAAGCAAGGCTGAGCCGCCATTGACCTTTAGCTGGAGTTGGGTTGTATGAGTTTTAGGCATCGATTTTTTTTTAAATGTTTGATCGTCTTGTATTAATTTTGATTTGTCGACAATACCTAACCGAAATAAAACAATAAAGACTAAACATTTAACTAACCGAACAATGCAGAGGAAGCGAAGAACATGCATGTCAATCGAGTAACTCAATTTTTCAACCATCAGGGGAATATAACATTTATGCTGATGTGTACCCACGATGTAGTTCGAGACAATTCCATCATGCACGTTGCATTTTAACTTCCCTTCATGCATATTTGTTTTTAACCCACATAGCTTAGTTATGCATTTTGTTTGTTATATAATATAAGTAGTGTACTTTTGCATTAAAAAAACATATGAGAAATTTGAAGCAAATTGTCTAATCTCTTCTTCATCTTGTTCTTGGAGTCTAACCCACTCTACGGGTATCTATCGGGAGATTGACCATCTCGAATCGGTCTCTATCATATGCTGTTATGCAAGTCTAGCGGGGTAGGGTAACAACACAGTAATTAGTTGACAAGGGCATTACAAAATGTGCTCATCCGACTTGCACAGAAAGAAACCCAACTTAATTATACAACACTGTTCAAAACACTTCAATTTTGTGTGTGTGCGTATAGTAATATATGTTTAACAAATCACTATACGCTATAATATAGTTATAGAAAAATGCATAACCGTGAAAAGTAAATGCGCAACAAGCTGTGTCATAACTCTCTTTTGAATTGCAAAACAAATCCTACGCAAAACAAAGTTCTGGTTCTTCGACATCAAGAAATAGTTGTTCACGACCCGCTGCATCCACTTCAAAAAGCCAACAGCTTCATAGACAAGAGACTCAAAACTATAAAATAAAAAAAGAACATTTAAAGCGAAAGAATAATCAAATATCGTATTTTGAAAGAAACACGATAAATCATGGAAACAACAAAATATATTAAAATAACTACGCACATGGAAATACAATAATTTTCCAACCGCCTAATGTAAAAAGATGGAAAGCATATCCAGTTTGCTGACGTGTCAAACCGGTCACGTACACTCCTCCCTAACCCGCACTCAAACGGCACCTAACTCACATTATTTCGCACCCACATCCCAAATCAAATAAACAAATCCTAATTTGCTAATCAGCAGCAAGCAAAGTGTCTGTCAATCACATATTATAATTAATACTTTACTAGATCCAATCAGGTTTGTTATCTCTTTGAATCATTCATCTAGATTCATATTATCTCTACTGAATATACTTCTTTATCGATTTTTAATCTCTATTTAATTCTAATCCAAATTCATTAATTACCGATTTTGATTCTGTGTTGAACTCCAATCCGAGTTCACTTATTTTGTGAGGTTAGTCTATTCTTCGTAGTAATCAATATCAATCAAGCTTTCTGTAGACGATTGTGTTTTATTATTATTATTATTATTATTATTATTATTTTTATTTTTTTTTTTAAAATTTAAGTTGACACATGATATACATGAAGATAAGTAACGTAACTGGCAATCTAACGTCGGAGAACCTTCCTCTGTAACCGCCTTATTAGTTCTGTTTAGAATTAGAATACCAATCAGTTTCCAGGACATTAATTTCGCGACTATTTGTCTTCGATTTCCATGTTATTTCTTATTCTGATGATATAGTTTTGCTATAAGTATAGGGTTATGATATTATTGTGTGTCTCAATCATTAAGAGTTTAGTTTAAAGTTTAATATACTATAAATTTATCTTACAGAAGGCTGTTTATAGGGAAAATTAGTTTGGATTAAACTAATTCGATTTAGATGGGTGCCAAAACTTCAAGGGAGGAGGACGGCAGTTACAACTCTGCATCTTATCAACCGACTTCGTCTTATTCCGCAAATCAGCCTGGAAATTATCCGCGGCCTTCTTATTCGCATCCGTCTCAATACGAGCAAAATTATCCGTCACAATACGAGCAAAATTATCCGTCCCAATACGAGCAAAATTATCCGGTTCAGGAGGCATATCCGGCATATCCACCACCCACACCATCCTGCACCAACACCAGCACCCGCAGTACCAACACCGGCTCCAGCGGCTGCAACTCCAGCTCCAGCTTATGGTGGTCCACCGCATAGGCCGCAGAGTAAGTTTGACAGGAGATATTCGACAATTGCTGACAGTTACAGTTCATTGGAACAGGTACCGTTACATTAGAGTTTCTATTGTATTCTGATTGCTGAGTGTTTTAATAATGGCATATATATTATTTAGCAATATTTGAATTTTGTTATATCAGTTTCTTTCGTTACCTATAGTTTTTTAGAGGTTATATTATATTTGAAGTGAGATAATTTTTTTCTATGCAGGTGACCGAGGCTCTTGCACGGGCAGGGCTCGAGTCATCTAACCTTATTCTTGGTATTGACTTCACCAAGAGTAATGAGTGGACAGGTAAACTTAATGTTTAATTACTTCACCAAAGCGGTTATGCTAAGTTGCTAACCATGTATTTGTTAAATAGGTTCGAAATCCTTTCACAGAAAAAGTTTACATCATATTGGAGATGGTTTGAATCCCTATGAAATGGCGATATCCATTATTGGAAAAACCTTAGCAGCTTTTGATGAAGATAATTTGATCCCTTGTTATGGATTTGGAGATGGTATGGTTTCGTAAGCCAATTTGTGTTCTTTATAAGGATACCATCATTAATATGGATTCCGAATATTTAAAACTTTTTTTAAATGGCAGCATCCACACATGATCAAGATGTTTTCAGTTTTTATCCAGAAGAGAGGTGCTGTAATGGATTTGAAGAAGTCTTGCATAGGTACAGGGAGATCCTACCCCATCTAAAGCTTGCAGGTGCTTATATATTTCTTATATTTTTCTCGTTTATGCTTTCTATGCCATATTATTTTTTGGGTGAATATTAATCTGTTGTGATGTAGGCCCAACATCATTCGCCCCCTGTAATCGAAAAGGCTATGACAATTGTTGAAGAAAGTGGTGGACAATATCATGTGTTGGTTATAATTGCCGATGGTCAGGTAATATTCAATATTTCTCTTGTTCCATACGAGTACTTTTGATGACAATGAGTTTCACAGTTCAACTTTGCTTCTTATAATTCTGTGGAATTCAATGTTTTATGAATCATACAGGTAACGAGAAGTGTGGATACTGGACGTGGTCAGTTGAGTCCACAAGAACAGAAAACTGTAGATGCCATAGTTGAAGCAAGGTGATTCTCCTGCTTTCTACAACTTTAAGTTTATAAATTGTTTTTTTTTATGGTTTCCAAC